>CAXKVX010003445.1:0-34888 GCA_964058865.1 Eleocharis quinqueflora | reverse complement strand
ATTCGTATCTTCGGACCATCCAAATATTTGTATCAATCATACGTGTCAATGTATATGATTAATTGTTTGCTTACGGTATATATGTGCTACATAAATATATATGTTACATACTGAATTTAAAGCAGTTCCCTGAATTGTGGTTTCACCCATAAATGCTCAGTATTTTTTGTTGAATACATGATCCCATTAAAATTATTTAATTAACTATCATTTGAGCTACTAAATCATTTGCTCCGCTTCAATAATAAAATAATAAAATAATCCGCAGCTTAACGATCCAAAACTCTGAATCGACCGTACCAGCAATGACCCAAAATCCCAAAAGGAAAAAATAGAAACTAAATAAATTATATCTGAATCAAATCTTTTCGATTCGTTTCTGCTAAGGTTCATCCAGAAACAAAGATCAAGCCCAATCTCCATTTTTAACAAAATTGAGGAAAGGGTTTAAATGCATGATTGAAGAGAATGGCTTGTCAAACTCAAACACCTATTTCAATAACTTAACATGTCCTGTCGGTTCTCAGTTCTCACTGGTGACCCAATATATATGATTCCAAATTTTAGTCATGTCATGTACTGCTGATATGAACAAGATCTAATGATACATGCATATTTGATGATTTTATCCATTCTTAGGGTTTTTTAACAACTACCCGTTCTTAGTTCTTTCCCTCTATAATTTGCTTTACATTTCAACATTCCTCCCGCAGTAAATAATCTTGGGCCCCAAACAATTTTAATGAAGGTAAATGCATTTCCGCCTACATGGACATATCTGCGTTTGAAGTTATATAGAAGGATGCTGATACCGTGTTTCGTATTTTGCCCTTCAGTTTCTCCGCTGTCACTGTCGCGCGAGATTCACGCTTTGATTTTAGGAAGACTGTTCTTTTGGGGCATCTCAGGGGCAAAACTTGGGGCACCGTAGCTTTTTCCTATATATAATACAACTAACATACTAACGTTAGCAAAACTGAAAACGTGCTAACGGATGTTTATTTCGAATTTTAAATCGAAAACGACCAATCTGAACCGTTGAAATTGTTGTCCATAATAAAATCTGAATAGGAACCAAATTTTACATTTTTTTCAAACTTTTTACTATTTTATCGTAGGAATTGAAAATGCATTAATCTACGATTCAGAAAACCTCCAATTTCAACACATTCTTCAACCCCTCCGATAAAATAGTAAAAAATTCGAAAAATGTAAAATTTGGTCCCTGCGTAGGTTTTAGTATGGACAATAATTTTAACGGTTCGGATCGGACGTTTCTGATTTGAAATTCGAAATAAGCATATGTTAGCATGTTTTCAGTTTTGCTAACGTTAGTATGCTATGCGTATTATATATATATAGAGAAAGGCTAGGGTGCTCCATGGAGCACCAAACCGCTCGTGCTCCACATCCATTATTTCCAATTTAAAAATTACAATGACCGATCCGAACTGTTCAACATGATCTACATATTAAAATCTACTTGGAGATTGAATTTTATATTTTTTTGAAATTGTTTGCTATTTTTTTAAAAAGGTAGAAAAGTTGCTAATCAAACGGTTTCTAAACCAACAAAAGTTGTGAATTTCATACCTCTCTAAAAAATAGCAAAAAAATTCAAAAAAATATAAAATTCAATCTCTAAGTATTTTTAAATATGTAGATCATTTTCAACGGTTCGGATCGGTCGTTGGAATTTTCAAATTGGAGATAGATGTGGAGCATTAGCGGTTTGGTGCTCCATGGAGCACCCTAGCCTATCTCTCTCTCTCTATATATATATATATGAGCAAGGTTATGATAATATGCATATGACACCTCATTCCGTTCTATGTGGATTTGTATGTTTAATTTACTCAATAAAATGAAATTTAAGTTGCTCAATAACTTTTCATATCAACACTACATACTACAGAAACGATTTTTAGTACCCCTTTAACAGTTGCTATCATTTACAACAGCTATTAAAAAACCCAAGTGACAATTTGAAAATTAAGTTAACATGTCTTTAATACTGACCGTTTGACAACCCCCCGCTATAATAGATGCCTAAGAAGCAGGGAAAAAGAAATTTGGACTTTTAATAGCGGAACTAAAGTAAGACCCACTATAAAAGAGGATATATAATAGCGATGTTAAATCGCATCCGCTGTTAAAAAACTTTAATATCAAATATTGTATATAATTCAATTTTAAAGAGTCTTTAATATCAGACACTGTATATAATCCGGTATAATAAGCAAAACCTAAAAAAAATCCCCAATTTAAAGAGAGAGATCAGCCCCAAATAAAAAAAACATCATCAGCCATATCTTTTGTTTGAGAAATCAGCTCCATATCTCCATTTTTAGTGATTTTCTATTGGATTAAATCTCACTTCATAATTGAAATATTCATCCTCCATTTTTATTGAGGTTAAAATGATTAATTATTTTATTAAATTTTTATTGTAATTAGTTAATTAGTTTGCTAATGAAATTTTTCAATGAAGTAGGCTTATGAAATTTAATTATAGAATGTGTCTTATATTTTTATATATAATGTGATTTTTTTCTAATTAATTACTTAATTTTTCTCTAAATAGCACCAATAATAGGAGGGAGAGGAAGACATGAGCAATGTAGTAAGATTTCGTTGAACTTTTCTTCAAATTTATTGAGGTTAATTTCATTATATATCTATTTCAATATTTAATTTTCATATTGCATGCATTGCATAAATTTAGGTCGGTATTGTCATATAGGACCAAAATATCGGAACATAAATTGATTTTGGTCAGTACCGGTTCAGTATTAATCCAGTAGGGATTAATCTCGAATAGTCCACATTTGGGACTGCTCTTTGAATCCTTTGTATCATCTAGGATTAGTGGACATATGAAAGTTGCAATATCGTGTTTGTGGAGAATTCGGTTTAGTATTTCCCCAATTATTCTCACGAATGCATGCGTATATGCAAATGTGCGTCAGCGTATTCGGGGAACTGAGAGGAAATGCTGTCGGATTTTTCGCAAACACTAGATTGCAACTATCGTATGTCCGCTAATGAGACAAAGTGTTCAAAGAGTGGATTAGGATGGTTGGCCAGTCCAAAATCTTATGTGGAGCTCCTGATTACCCATACCTTATAATTAACATGAGAATAATTTATTTTTCAGATGGATCATGTTAGAATGTGGATGTATAGAAAAATGAAAACAACTGAATACTTGAGAGTAATTGGAGAATTTATGAAGTGAGCCGGAGAATATATGAAATTACAGGTTGAAAAGTCACTTTATTGTCCCTATTCGAAATGACAAACTTGGTTACGCATATGAAGGTCGATGAAGTTGAACTGCATTTGATTAGGGATGGATTTATGAGATGCTACAACCGATGGATATGGCATGAAGAGCACTCCGAAATTTCGGTAGAATTAATTAGGATGAAAATATTGAAAATGTACGGAATAAAAATGTTCAAAATGTATGAGGATGAATCAGGGGTGATGAAAATATAGAAATTACAGAAAATATAGATAACCCGCAATGTACAAACATTGATATTCAATTGGGTGAAATGATGAGTGATGTTGAAAATGATTATGCTTACATTCTCAAAATTTTGGATAACTTGTTTAGACACAAATCTAATATAACGTTATTTTCCGATTTCACAAAATTTTCAAAAATATTCGTTTTTTTCAAATTGTATAACCTGAAAGCAAAGAATGGATCGAGCGATAAGAGTTTTACATCTTTAGTCTAACTTGTAGGAGACTTGTTGCCAGAAAATAATGTGTTGTCCAACAACTTACCATGCCAAGAAACTGTTATGTCCTTTGAGTATTGAGGTGCAAAGAATTCATGCATGTTCAAACGACTGCATATTTTACAGAGGGGGAGAGTACATCAAACTAGATAAATACCCCGCGTGTAATGCATCACAGTACAAATCGAGTGGAGATAATGACAGTGATGATGGAAAGAAAAGACCACATGCGAAGGTGTTATGGTACCTACCAATAATACCAAGGTTTATGCGACTCTTCGTGAATCCAAGAGATGCCAAATTATTACGATGGCACACTGATTGTAAGAAGAAGGATGGAAAACTACGACACTCCGCCGACTCTCCCGAATGGAGAAACATAGATAGAAAATTTGAGAATTTTGGGAGTGAGCTCAGAAATTTAAGATTGAGACTATATAACGAAATGAATTCTTACGACAACATGAGTAGCCGTCACAACACATGGTCGATCCTACTATGTGTGTCATTGTTGAAAATATAGAAGGTACATAATGATGACATTGTTGATTTCAGGTCCTAAACAACCCGAAAATGATATAGACGTGTACCTGACACCATTGCTAAATGATCTCAAAAAATATGAAGTGGAGGAGTAGAGGTGTATGATTCGCATTTGTGCCATGATTTCTGCATGATTAATGATTATCCCGCATACGAGAACTTATTTGGTTACAAGATTAAAGGAGGCAAAGCGTGTGGCATTTGTCGATAAGACACACATTATATACGGTTGAGTCACTATAAAAAGAACGTTTTTATGTGACATCAAAGACACCTTGTACCCTGTCGATCATGGAAAGAAGATACCTTGTACTTTGTCGATAAGACACACATTTGTCGATAAGACGCACATTCTATACGGTTGAGTCACTATAAAAAGAATGTTTATATGTGACATCGAAGACACCTTGTATCCTGTCGATGGAAAAAAAAAGAGCCAATAAAAGCAAAAACGCCATTGTTCGGAAGAAATGTTTATGAGATGATGAAGGATATATAAGTCTAGGTTGGGAAAAATCCAACAATAGTTCTCTTAAAGACTTGATATAGAAGAAGAAGTTCATATTCTGAGATCTTTCTTACTGGCAACATTTGCAGGTTAGACATTGTTTGGATGGGATGCATGTCATCAAGAACGTCACTGAGAGTATCCTTGATTTGTTGTTGAACATTCCTGGCGAAACAAAAGATGGCATCAAAGCGAGATAGGACATGTTCGAATTGATCCAGCTGCTACCAGTTGCAATTCGAGGTATTTTGAAACCATGTGTAAGACAGACCATCACCAAGTTGTGTTTCTTCTTCAACTCGAATTGCTCCAAAGTGATCAAATGTCGAAAATTCGCAAAAAATGCAAGCTGACGTTGTATAGACCCTCTGGGAGCTAGAGATGTATTCCCGTCGTCATTTTTTTATATAATGATTCATTTGATCATTCATCTGGTGAGGGAGATACGGATGTGCGTACCAGTGCATTTACATTACATGTATCCTTTTGGGAGAGGAATGGATCAACTGAAAGGGCTATGTTGGAGTCGTTCTCGGTCCGAAGGTAGCATAATTGAAGGTTATCGTGCAAAAGATGTTGTTGAGTTTTGCACCGATCACACGGATGGAGTTGATCCTCTTGGTCTTCTGAAGTCTCGACACATGGGTAGACTGGAAGGGTTTGGTATAAAGAGAACGATCACCAAGAAGGTGGATGAGCACATGTTAGAAAAAACATCTGAAAGTCCTGCATGAACTTAAAGATGTGGCTCCCAATGTGTACGAGCACCTTGCTAAGTTGAGGGTGCAAAATCGATCGGGTCGTGCTGATTGAATGATCAATGAACATAATTATTAATATACAAAATAGTTCAAATGCAAAGTAAAATCTCTGGGATCGAGGAATGAGACCTTGACATTACTAGAAAAAGGTCTTGTATTGAACGTGCTCACCAACCAAGGTTTCAACATGAATGGATTTACATAATACATCAAGAAATAAGAGCACGGTACAAAGGAATTACAGAACCAATATAAATAAGAAGATCCACTAGAGAGAACAGATATACTGGAAAATTTGCTTATCTTCAAGAACATGAATTTGACATAAACATGTTTAAAAAATGACCCAAGAGATATCAAACAAGCTATAGAAAGTTTTAACTCTCATAAGTGGATCAATGAATGAAGAGATGAAATAAATGAATGACAATGATGTGTGAGATATTGTTACATTGCCTAAGAATAAGAAAATCATTGGTTGTAAGTGGATTTTCAAAATCAAACGGGATTCTAATGACAATGTTGAGAAATGTAAAACACGTCTTGTCGCTAAGGGTTTCATACAGAAAAAAGACATTGATTACAATGAAACCTTCTCTCTCATTTCATCGAAAGATTCGTTGAGAAACATATTAGCACTGGTAGCGCATTATAACTTGGAGCTCCATCAAATGAATGTAAAGACAACTTTTCTTAATGGCGATGTTGAGGAAACTATCTACATGAGGCAATCAAAAAACTTTGTGGTCGGTGATCCAAAATCTATGGTTTGCCGGCTTAAGAAATTTATTTATGGGCTCATGCAAGCATCTCGACAATGATATTTGATGTTTCACAACATAGTTAGCTAATCGGTTTCGAGTCTAACTTAGTTGACGAATGTATATACCTTAAGTTCTGTGGGAGCAAGTTCATATTTATGTTCTTATATGTTGATGACATACTACTGGCAAGTAGTGATAATGACATGTTGCATCAAACCAAGAATTTTCTATTTAGAAACTTTGAGATGAAAGATCTTGGGGATGTCTCATTTGTTGTAGGGATATAAATACTAAGAGACAGTACCGAGGGTATTCTGAGACTATCCCAAATAAATTACATTGATAAAATGCTAATTAGGTATGGCATGAAAGACTATAAACCAGGTGATACACCCGTGACTAAGGGAGACAAGTTCAGTCTCGCACAATGTCCCAAAACTGATTCAGAAAGACTTGCCATGAAAGACATCCCCTATGCGTCCGTTGTAGGCAGTCTCATGTATGTCCAAGTGTGCACGAGATTGGACATAGCCTTCATTATGGGAATGTTAGGGCGATACTTGAGTAACTCAAGAATGGAGCACTGGAAAGCAGCGAAGAAGGTGCTGAGGTACCTGAAGAAAAACAAGAGACTATATGCTCACATATCAGAGATTGCAAAAGCTCGAGGTCATTCAATACCGATTGCGATTTTGGAGGCTGCGTAGATAACATGAAGTCGACATTGGGATACATCTACATGATGGAATGCGACGCTGTATCGTGGAATAGTGATAAACAGACACTCATAGCACCTTCTACTATGGCGACCGAGTTCATTGCATGCTACGAAGCCTCAAATCATGGTGTGTGGCTCAAGAATTTTGTCACTAGGCTATAGGTGGTCCCTTTCATCAAGAAATCGCTTACTTTGATGAGTGACAACAATTTAGTCATACTCTATGCGACAAACAACAGAAGCTCGACCAAGTCTAAGTACATAAACATCAAGTTTCTGGCAGTGAAAGAAAGAGTACAGAACAATGAGTTGAAGGTGGAACATATTGGTACAGACTCCATGATTGCAGATCTTCTTACAAAAGCATTATCATCCAAGAAGTTTCATGAGCATGTTGCTCATATGGGCGTAGTACCTATGTTAGGATAGTTTAGAGAAAATGTGAGAGTTTGATTTTGTTTTTTTTGGAGTTCCATGCTATGTAATTTGTAACAAGTTATGATATATGGAAATTATATTTGGAATCTCATTGTGTTCTTTCTTCAAAGTTTTGACCTCACTAAAGTAAAGAAATAAAGGGTAACCCCTTCGGAAATAGGCACGTAAAATCACACTCTTGTGTAATTTCTGAATTATATGACCAAAGTCCAATTCATGTCATCCAGAAGTATTTGGTACTTTGATTTACATCGATAAGCCACAAAGAAAATATGGTGACTGTCGTTTAAGTCCTATGCTGGTATAATTGGTGGACCTGTTTAAGAGATACGAACATAAAGACAAAAAGTTTAAAGTGATTAGGTCAGATCCAAGACATATGTAATCAAATAGACTACACTAGTCCATGTGAGAGATTGTTGGAATGGAGACGTCAATTGCAATAAATTAAGTTTGGATTACGTGTTATATGCTTACTACATGTCATTTACTGTCACCAATATTGCGAGGAGTAATATTTAGAAATGTCGTAAAAGTGATTAATTCAATATTCAATGCATTATACGTATTTTACTAAGATTTTGGGCACAAATGCATATAGAACTAAAGTAAATTGATTATAATTATTAATGGGCTGATTATGATCAATGAAACTATATATGGGTGTTAGTGTAAAGTCAGAAAATATTGTTCGGGCTAAATCCAACTTAATTTGGATCAAATCCTAAGCAAAACAACATAAACGAAGATCTATTGCGGCCGCAATACAGTAGGGGAATTTTTGACAATAAATCTATTGTTTTCAGCATGATTGATTGCGGCCGCAAAGGATCCATTGCGATCGCAATGAGATTCATTGCCACCGCAAGAGACCTACTGTAAGACATGTTTTGACTGCCTAGATTTATCGTTATCTTTCCGATTGGATATTTTAGCTTTTGTACCAAATTCATGGAAATATTTATAGCAGTAAATATTAGAATTTGAAAGAGAATTGGAAAGAATATAATTTCAAATATTTTATGAATATTTGATAATTAATTTGGTATCTTTCCAAGATACACTTTTATCCCTATAAAAGGTCTCGGGTCTCCAAGTGTTAGGGGTAACGTTTCAGCAGAAATTACATTGTTGTAGGGCACATAAGTTGTGCATAGCCACCCAAATACTATTCCATAAAGTATTGGTACTCTGTCGAGAGGTTTGTGCTCGTTGGAGAAAAGAAAAGGCAACCCCAAATCGATTGGAAGGACTCGTCGGGAAAACACGACGTGAAGGCTCTTCCGTGAATCAAAACACGTCTCCTCTGATGATCAAGTGAAGAAAGGAAACAACAAAAAGAGATGGGTAAGTAAATTATTTAGCTTCCGCTATTTTATTGCATCTATGTCGTAACGGAGAATTTTAATTGAATTGCAATTGTTTAGATTAGAGAAAATGTTTTCATATTGTACCTTAATTGAATTGGACCAAAATTGAAATGTCCAACACTTTCCACGCCGGGTTTTCCTTATTCGGCGAGAAAGGAAGCCACTTGAGCATGGCAAAGAGTTACAAAGGTCGATAACGGCTTGTATTCACTCTTTGTGATGAGACGACACTTCCCCTAGAGTTTGCTGAAAATGAGGAGCTCGTGTGTTTAGTATTGGTCTTTGTGAGATGCGGGGCAAGGCCATGGTGATAGGAGGAGTGCTGAGCTTGGTGGTTGGTCTTGTGTTGCTTGTGTGGCTGGGAGGAGGTGGATTTAGGTGAGGCCACATGAGCGTACGGGTTGTGTTTGTGTTGTTCAGGTGAGACAGAGCGCTTCATGGTGGTGTTGTTGTTTTGGAGGTTTGAGGAGTTGATATTGGTTGATGTTGGAAAGTAGTGGAATAATGTAGGTTGATTGTTTTGATAATGTAGAACGATGGAGTGAGATTCTGGATATTTGTATGGAATGCATGGTCTAGAGTTTTTGGTTTGTAACTTTCATGGCGGCTTGTTTCGTATGTTGGTGATGATTATCCAATCGCTAGAGGTTTGGCTTGGAGCGCATTGTGCCATTCTCCTTCATGAGAGAAAGTGATGAGAGAGAAGATGAAGGATTTGATTTCAATATATGATAAAATCATTCATCACTATCTTTTGACTTGCTTTAGTGTGATGAGAGAGAAGATGATTGAAGAGCAAAGAAAATGAGTTTGATTGTTTTGATTTGTTCCTATCGTCGTATTTTTTTAACAAAGCAGTTACCAAAACAATAATTCTTAAACATTCTAAATAAAACGGTTAATGAAATCACCATCTTTCGTGATCGTTTCACACGTTTGACACGTCACACGTCTAACGGTACATGCATTATGAAAAAGTGAAATATCCAAGGTAATTTCAAGTTGTCGAACCCACATTTCAACTAAGAAAACAAAGAGTGAATCTGTCATTAACAGCCGCGCAACAGCTACGGACGGTTCAAATTTGATTTAGAAAATCTGATATTATAAAATTTAGCTTGCACGAATCTCGATGCAAATCAAAAGCTGAAATTTGCTACGGAGCACTCACAGTGTTTTGCGTTAGAAGATCTCATTCCCCACAAATGTAGCTCCGTTCTATACTTTTTAAATCAAGAACAAACATTGAGTACTAGGGGAACACGAAACTCTTCAAATTTACCCTAGCTAGCTGATATCAAGGCATATGAAAATCCTAACTAGAACATTCCAACACTTTCTTCATACTTTTCACCGTGATGGCATCATGCAATCTTGTTCTATCTCTGAGAGCGGCTCATCTTCTTCCTCCAGACCGTTCACACCAAATGCACCATGCCCTTGACCAAAAGCCCTAACATGATCTTTCAGTGACCTCTTGTGCTTGAACTCTGACCCGCAAATGCAATACCTGCATCAAACCAAGGTTAATATTCTTATGAAGAGAAGTAATTAACTTATTAGAAACAAAAATATTCACATACTTCGGTTGTCGCATCATCAATGAATGCATATACTCTTAATAAATTATCTTTACTGATCTTGCAGGACTTCAAGCATGTAATTCTAGCTTGCTACATTATTAACTCACTTGGCGCCTCTTGTGATTATTCACATTTTAATTTTCATGTAAATTTCATTATGTTTAGTATACAATACCATAATTTTCCGCAGTTCTTCTCATGAGTGCGCCAATCGCCTTTCACTGCGAAAGCCTTTCTGCACTTGCGACACATGAACGGCTTGAGGCCATGCTTCCTCTTGTAGTGAGTTTGCAGTGTTCTGAAATCTTTCAATGGCTTTGAGCGTGGATGGTCAATATTGTTCCGGCAACCTGGTGCGCAGCAGTAGCACGGGAGACGTAGCATTGCGGTAGGTTGGACACCTCTCAATGACTCGGGACCTTTTCTGTATTGCGATCCATGCCCCCACATGTGCATCTAATTATAACACTTGGAAGTTAAATTATCATATCTAGCAAGTATGGTAAAAAACATTTGGATATTTCAGTTAGATTTTTGCCATAATAAAGATATCAATCTAATTATTATGGAGGGATACAAATATATAAAAGTGTTCCTATTTCAGTGTGAAAGGGCGAACAGGTTTATTCCTGCATCTGTGTCCAAACAAAAGAAAGAAACAATACGTGTGCGGTCATCATTTCATTATTGTTAGATTATCGGATGGAAGGAAATGAAAATATTAACAGTATTCTTGAATCAGTTCAGAAAATAATTACAATTGGGGAACAGGATTAGAGAAGTCCTCATAATATATAGAAACTGCCATCCTTATTTTTTCAAAAGGATTTGGTTGCTATACATTCACTGTTAGTGAGAGAAGTATGATATTACTTCTGGAATGATGAACCTTGTGCTTGCGTGAGTCTTCTCATTAATTATCCATAGAATGTGAACGAAAAAAACTGTTACAAATGGCTTTTGGTAGTCGGGAATTAAGCATGCTCACTCAAACATCGCCATGTGATCGCTCTTGAAAGATAGGAGACAATTTACAGAAAAGAGAGAACCGAAGGGAGGTATGTAGTGGGAGAGAGCGAGAGAGAGAGAGAGAGGAAGCATTAAAAAAAAGCGTTGTTTCTCAGGTTCAAAAAGGGTGCCCATATCTAATGCATCCATTCTGCTACATGCACTGTTAAGCGTTATGATTTCAGAGCAGTTCATGATTTCCTCTCTCTCCTTCTCCCTCTTCTCTCTCTTTCTCTTTCTAGTATTTGAAGCGCACTGAAAGAGAAAGAAGGATTTCTAACAGGACCGGGATCTCAGTACAAACCATGAAATAATATTAAAAACTAAAGAAAACCACAAAAGCGCAAAAAGCGGAAAAAAAACAGAAAGGCAAATGCCACTGTCTAGTTCAATCAGCTGAAAAGAACCCCACAGTTCATCTTTCTTCCCATTGATCTAGGTGTGTAACAGATCAGAAAACCCCATTATAGATATCCTTCATTAAATACTGCAAAAAAAGTATCTATATGAAAGTACAGAAAGATTTCCATCAAATGTTTTACCAACATAACCAGTTAAAGTAAGAGACCAAGAATATATTAATATAATAATATAACTTAAGCTATTACCCTTTTTGTTATGTTTGAACTTTAAGAACCCTGACCCTTTTTTATGAAATTACTTAATTAGTTCTCAGTGTGTTGTATTGGAAAGTGTAAAGTACATTTTTGGTATGACCTGATTTTAACAAAAAGACCATGAAAGCGTCATAGAAAAACCACAAACGAATCTTCAACTATAAATTAAATTAAGGGGAAAAAAAAGAAAAGAAAATAACAACGTACCTGCATGTTATTGTATCTGTTGAAGGTCTTATAACAAACTGGACAAGAGAACTGAGTGGGGCCAATTAAAATCTGAGATGGTGTAGGAATCCAATATTGCCCCTTGTTGAGTTTCCCAATTGGGGTGGAATTAAATCCTATAGGCACCGTCACATCATCCCCAGTCTCCCCGAATTCTTTCTCTGTTTCTTGCAGAAACGAGGCAGAATTACAGTTTGAATTTGAGGAAAGGGTTGATAAGCGATCGATTGCACCAGGGCTTGGTAACCCTATGTGTAGCGCCACTGTCACTGCCTGTTGATCATCTACCTCCATCAGATCATCATCTAACGGCTGAGATTTCTTTTCAGCTGGATCGGTACTTTCTCTATCTTCAGTGTCTGGGGTTTCCCTTCTTGGGCTGAGGTTGAGTAAAGGAAGAGCTTCTCTCAGAGGAGGTGAGGAAGGAGGGGGATGGGTGAAGGAGAGAGAGGTGTGAGCAGTGTAGTTGTTTATCATGTGTGTTGTGTAGAAATTAGCGTATGAATTATGGATTGAAATGGGAGTTTGTGTGCTAGGGTTTGCAGAATATTGACAGAAGTTGTAGTACCCTTTGGAGAAATTGAAGTATGGATCCTCCATTGTTGGAAATAAATCTAGAGAGAGAGAGAGAAGAGATCTAGCGATGGTTCTTCTTTGCTGAACAGAAGAGTCTGGTTTACCTCTTTATAGGGTAAAAAAAGAGAGAAATAGGAAACTTGTTACCAGAGACAAGACTAGATATTGTAGTAGAAGAGGAAAAACACACATACACACGGACAGAGATATCGATCAGAGATATCTACAAAAGGTTAAAAGGAAATGACAAACCGAGGGGGAATTTGTGATTTATCCTAAAGGTCTGAACTTAGATGTTGTCTCCCGAAAGCTACATGTTTTTGTTTGCATATACGAGTGGGATAAACAGGTGGTATAGTGAGTATTAACTTTATTTATATATTCCTCGTATATTTATGTTTGGGATTATGGGATGTGATTTGGTTGCCGCATGAACCAGCATTTGCATTGGGCTGTGAGCGAACCGGTCGGTCCGGTTCGTTGGTGAGCCAGACCGGACACGCATCCCGATTATGACTAGATTTCTTGTGTTATGAGTTACGGTGTCTGACTTGCTTCTCCCATTTACATTTTCTCGTAATTTGGTGTATGGAGATATATATATATATATATATATATATATATATATATATATATACACACATGTGGGGAATTCATTAGCTTCTATTTTTCTAGTTTTTTGTAGTCTCGTCATCAAAGTCAATGAAAATGATCGATTCGGATCGTTGAAAACATTTTTCATACTAATATAGACTTAGAGACCAAATTTTAGAAATTTTAGATTTTTTTACTATTTTATTAGACGGGTTGAAAATTGAATTTATCTAACAACTTATAGACATCCAATTTTCAATCCGTCCGATAAAATAGTAAAAAAATTCAAAAAATGTCAAATTTAGTCTCCAAGTCTATATTAATATGAGTAATGTTTTGAACGGTTCGGATCGATCATATTCATTGATTTTGAACGGTTGGGATCCCCCTCTATATATATATATAAGTCGTCATCTGCTCACAACTGCTCCATCATCGCAACTGTAAATGGTCGATCTGGATCTTTAAAAATATTCTCCATACTAATATAGACTTGGAGACCAAATTTTATATTTTTTTTTAATTTTTTACTATTTTATCGGATGAGTTAAAAATTAGATGTTTATAAATCGTTAGATTAATACATTTTCAACCCATTTGATATAATAGTTAAAATAGTAAAAAAAAATGTAAAATTTGATCTCCAAGTTTATATTAGTATGAAGAATGTTTTCAATGGTCCGGATCGATCAATTACATTTGCGATGATGGAGCAGTTGGAGATTAGACAGCTACAAATTCCTCCTATATATATATATATATATATATATAGAGAGAGAGAGAGAGAGAGAAAGGCTAGGGTGCTCCATGGAGTACCAAACCTCTCGTGCTCCACATCCATTATCTCCAATTTGAAAATTCCAACGACCGATCCGAATCGTTCAACATGATCTACATATTAAAATCTACTTGGAGATTGAATTTTATATTTTTTTGAAATTGTTTGCTATTTTTTTCAAGAGGTAGAAAAGTTGTTAATCAAATGGTTTCTAAACCAACAAAAGTTGTGATTTTCATACCTCTCTAAAAATAGCAAAAAAATTCAAAAAAAATATATAATTCAATCTCTAAGTAGTTTTAAATATGTAGATCATGTTCAACGGTTCGGATCGATCGTTAGAATTTTCAAATTGGAGATACGATGTGGAGCATTAGCGGTTTGGTGCTCCATGGAGCACCCTAGCCTTTTTCTCTCTCTCTCTCTCTCTCTATATATATATATATATATATATATATAGAGAGAAGAGTTGGGCTATGGTGCTTAAGTAAGCACCAGCCTTATTGCGCTTAAGAATCGCGTTCGTCTGATTTTTTTGAAGATTAGAACTTCTGATAACGCTAGATGGGCAGAAAGTAGTAGAAATGGACGCGTCCAGTTATCGAATCGCTACCCCCATCACCCAGAACTCGACCCCTTCACCTATTCTATCGAAAATCACAAAAAACCCCTCTCTCCCAACCGAACCTTAGCCAGGACTCGATCCCTCCTCACCACCCAGTCGAGAGTCGACCCCAATCGAACCCATCTCTCCCAGCCCGTCGCCAACTCAGTCACGACCTCATCTCTGGTATGTTTGTGTTAGGCATGTTTTGTTTAAATTTGGGTTTCATATAATTGCTTGTATCTGGTATCTGGGTTTGCTTGTATCTGGTATTTGGTGTTTAAATTTGGGTTTCAATCAGATGAAATAAGATGTTGATCGTTTTGCTTATCATTTTGCTTAAGAATTTGCTTATCGATTTGCTTGAGAGATGAAATAAGATGTTTATTGCTTGAGAGATGAAATATGAATCTGCTTAAGAGATTAAAACATTAGAAATAAGATGTTTATTGATTGAGAGATGAAATAAGAAGAAAGGGAGTAACCCGAACTTTCAGTTTTTCAAGAATACAACAAGAAAAATGGCACACAAAAGGGCAATCACAATGAAGCAAAATGCTCTTTGTCAGCAGTTTCTAGTAATTCATGTGTCATGTACTGCAATACATTTTCAATTGCATTTGTATAAGAAAAGTAGCAAACATGTAAGTAGATCTAAGGGTTGCATGTTTATTGATTCATTTGATTCTTTTTTCAGTTTGACAGATGAAGAAAGGAAGTTTGCGGGAGCCATTCTATTATTGCAAGAATTGTAGATTTATGTGTCAAGTTAAGCGATCTGGTACTAAAAGTAACCCGAACCGCGAATTTTATGCCTGTGACTGTACTGATGGTAGTTTCTTCCGTGCATGGTGCGACGAGGTTCATTTCTACCCTTATTATGCGAGAGAGAAACTGGAATTTCTGCAAAAGTGTATGATTGTTAGTTTCATAATTCTTGGTGTAATTGTACTTATGTTGTGCTATGTAATTGCTAAACTTTGGTCATTTTAATATGTAGTTGTCTTGGTTATATTTCTATTGGAGTTATGTATGAATCATGGAATTCTATTATTGTTAGTTTATGTTTATGTTTCATAATTCTATTGTTAGTTTCTGTTTTTTGTTATTTATCATCTTATCTTTTTTGCTTTATATTTGATGTATTATTGATATAGAAAGAAATATAGTAAAAAAAATGAAATCCTGAAAACTGTTCTAGATTTTCTGTTTTTAACACGGCCTAGTAAAAAAAGAAGAAATTGCATAACGTCAGCACATATGTTAACAAATGACTTTTACCATTCAACAAGATAAATTTGCTGCTGTCAAATACATGAGTACATAAAGTCAGAACATAAAATTTGCTGCTGTCAAACAAATGACTTCTTTCCTTAACAAGATTCTGAGTCGCTTAAAATTGCTTCTATTAAGATCAAGATCAGTACATAAAATTGCTTCTAACAATCTTACAGAAACTGCTGAAAACAAATTGCTTCTAACTATTTAGTATCTGACTCGTTGTTGATTTCATCTTCATCTCTGATTTCTTCTTCATATGCCTCTAAATGTTTCTTTCCCTTAACGAGATCCCTTTGTCGCTGAAAACAATGAAACAGAAACTGCTGAAAACAAATTGTGCAGAAAACAGATCAAATAGTATGTGCAAAAAAACAGATTGTGCAAAAATCATATCAAATAGTATGTGCAAAAAATATATTGTGCAGAAAACAAATTGTGCAGAAAACAGAACAAACAAATCAAACAGATCAAACCTTAGGACATGTTCTTAGGTTGTGACCTTCCTTGGTGTGGCAATAACTGCAAGTTCTTCTTTGTTTTGCCTTTATCTCTGTGTTAGGTTTTCATCTTCCGGCTCTTTTCTTTCTTCCCTTACAATGTGACAAGGGGGGGTCAAGATATGTCTCAGGACTAGCATCTTTTTCAGCTTCTTCTATTGCAAGAGGTACCACTGTGACAGCTTGATTTTGCCTCCTCGCAACCAAGTCATTTTGTAGATCCAACATTCTAGACATTGCCATGTCAAAATCATCTCTTGTAACTATAGCTAACTCTTCAACTTTTTGGTACTCTAACCATAGTTTAGTCTTTCTAAAAGCCTGCAATGCTTCAGATTCTTCCCCACTGTTGTGTCTCTCTTCAACGGGCCTCTTTGCGTTAGTGTTGGCTTCCTTACACGATCGACGTAGTACATATCTTTTGGGGAGATGCTCTAGGCCCACGTGATGCAACACTTTGATCGCATGTTGGCATAAAAATCCTTCAAATTCGAACCCCTTACAATCGCAAGAGAATGTTTTCGTGCCTTTATCAATAGCAACACAGAATGATTCTAGTTTCCATTTTCCAACAAGAGTGTTTATTTTAATGCTCACCTCATACTTTTATCCCTTTCATGCTCAATTACTACACCTAAGCAACTCTCTCTTAGTAACTCCTTAAATAATGCAAAGTTATGTCTTGTGTAAATAGACCGAGCCTCATGCTCTATTGGGTACGGTGACCACAATCGTGGAATCTCATTGATATTCTTTATATCTTCATCACTTTTCTATCCCAAATCCCCTGTATCGTGTTTTCAATCAGCTGGACAAATTGATAAATGGAGGTGTGATTGGTTAGCCATAGTTTTAAGATTGCATTCATGCTCTCGCTTCGTTGGGTGGTGGACATGTCAGCAAAGAATTTGTCACGAAAAAATGCTGAAACCCATTGATCCCTTTTGTCATACATTACCTTCCAATGACCTTCATTCTGAATTTCATAATCTTCAAGCATCTTGCCCCACGCTTTATCAAAATCTGACACCGTCAAGCTACGATTAATTACATCCTTCATTGTATCCTCCAAACCAGGTTTGGCATGGTATATGGCCAAAAACTTCTCTCTTGCTTTTCGCATCACATGCCATTGACAACATCGATGCGTAGTGTTAGGAAAAACTACCTTAATGGCAGCCCTCATTGCGGGATCTTGATCGGTGAGGATAGATTTTGGATGCTTGTCATACGTTGCCTTCAACCATGTTTTAAAAAGCCAAGTAAAATCCACCTCCATCAATGATCTAATAAGAGTCATACCGTAAAATATCGAGTG
Source organism: Eleocharis quinqueflora (assembly GCA_964058865.1). Classification (NCBI taxonomy): domain Eukaryota; kingdom Viridiplantae; phylum Streptophyta; class Magnoliopsida; order Poales; family Cyperaceae; genus Eleocharis; species Eleocharis quinqueflora. The sequence continues at coordinate 16,950 of CAXKVX010003445.1, read as the reverse complement.
TCTATGATGATTCACCCCAATAAACGACGCCAAAGGCATGCTATATCTATTCGTGTTGTAAGTAGTGTCAAAAGTGACAACATCTCCGAACTCCAAATATGCCCTTCTTGCTCTGCCATCAACCCAAAATATATGTTTTGCCAGACCTTGGTCATCCGCATCTACTTCATAAAAGAACTCATGGTCTTCTTGTTGTTTTTTTCTAAAATAAGCCAAAGTGGTCTCAACATCCATTCCAATAACCCGTCTATTTTGTTGTGAAATATGATTACTAACATCTTTCTTCTTAAAATGGAGTTGCCTCTTTCCACCCGGTCTCGCAGTAATGTACGCATATATTTTTGATGTAGCAATGTTTTGAGCACTCATATGACTAATTATCTATCTCTCTTCTGGTGTAAATCGCCTTTGGGGCCGCATATTTCGAACCTTGGTTGGAGATTTGAGAAGCTCATGATTGTGGTCTTCGTTAAAAGCAGAAACTTGTCAAAGTACACCATTCACTAGCTTTATGCTAAGGGATGCCTTACAATTGGTTCTTGTAGTTCCATATTCCCTTCGAGGTGACTTGTGACCTATTGGACAATTCAATCCTTTCAATTCAGCTCTCTGACGTCTAAAGAAGCCTTCCTTGTTGCAAACAAATCTACAAGTTGTTACCTCGTTGTTTGTTTTGCTCTGATGATTCTTACGAATACCAAACCCAACATGCCCGGCATATATATTGTAGAAATTATAAGCATCTTCCACTGTCTAAAACTCCATACCAACACAAGGCCGTAATTCATCCGATGTGGCAGTAAGCTCATCTTCACCTTCTGCTGAACTCTCTACAAATTCTTCTAGCTCTATCTCATCTAGCGGTGAAAATTCATCAAACCCGACATAAGGATCTTTTTCAGCCATATGTGATGAACAAGTATGAAGTTAGGTTCTCAAATTTATATAGAATTATATCAAACCCAAATTTAAACACAAACATGCCTAACCCAACAATACCAGATATCAGATACAAGCAATTCAGTTTGCAATAATGAACTTGAAATACCAGATACCAACAGACACTACTGATTGAAACCCAATTTTAAACACCAGATACCAGATACAAGCAAACCCAGATACCAGATACAAGCAATTATATGAAACCCAAATTTAAACAGAAAAATGCCTAACACAAACATACCAGATACCAATTTTGTAAAAAAAAAGAAATTTACCGTCGAAGGAGTAGCTTCTGGTGGCGACGGAGACCAGGCAGCGATAATCGATGGAGACCAAGAATCGACTGGGTAATGGGGCGACTGGGTGATGGGGCAACTGGGTGATTAGGCGACTGGGTGATGAGGTCGGTGGCTAGGGTTTGACTGAGGTGGTGAGTTGGCGACTGGGTGATGAGGTCGCTAGGGTTCGACTGGGTGGCGAGTTGGCGACTGAGGTGATGAGGTCGTGACTGAGTTGGCGACGGACTGGGAGAGATGAGATCGACTCTCGATTGGGTGGTGAGGAGGGATCGAGTCCTAGCTAGGGTTCAGTTAGGAGAGAGGGGTTTTTTGTGATTTTCGATAGAATAGTTGAAGGGGTCGAGTCCTGGGTGATGGGGTAGCGATTCGATAACTGGACGCGTCCATTTCTTCTACTTTCCGCCCATCCAGCGTTATCAAAAGTTCTAATCTTCAAAAAGATCGGACGAACGCGATTCTTAAGCGCAATAAGGCTGGTGCTTACTTAAGCACCGTAGCCCAACTCTATATATATATATATATATATATATATATATATCCTGCAATAATAGCACTAAGTACTTTGTTCAATTTACAGCCTCTTCTCATAACTGTGATATGACTATGTATGAGGACGTTGTAAGGCTGTAAGCTGATCAGATAAAATTCGATTTTATTCGAAGTCGTATTAAAAAATAATAAAATTTATTCGAAGCGTATTTATATTCGAAAATATTTGTATTCGAAAAGTTTTAACAGATAAAGATACGGTTTGGTTATCATCTATTTGTATTCGATCGTTTAGCTATTAATTAGATAATAGGATCCGAAATTATCCAAGATGTTTGTATTTGATATTCTTCGATTGTACCCGAATTCATAAATAAATGTCTATTATATATATTTTTATTGAATTTTGTATGTAGATTACAGATCTAATTAATTTTTGAATTATTGAATTTTGTATGTAGACTATCCGAATTCGTAATCATATCTGAAATTTTTTTAATTATTGAATTATTGGAACCGTTCACCACTTCCAATTTAAATGTCGTCGCGTGGAACCACCTAGCAAGGTTGGCTGGACGGAGATGTGGACTGCGGAGGCAAAGCCCGACAAAAGGTTTGGCACTTTGGCATTTCCGAGCATAAGCAGAGTTGTCGAATAGAGAGAGGCGCGATCGAGAGACGAGAAAATGTGAGTGGAGCGTTCTCTCAGGTTGGTGTGTCTCAATTTGATGGAGAAGACGAGACATATCAAGGCAAGAGAGATCGAATAAGAAAAAGTCGAGGGTTTAGTAGCAAAAATTTTGCAGAGATTTGACCGCCTAATTTTTGGAGAAATTTTGAAGAACTTTTGACCGCCTAAATTTGCTTGACATATCAACTTATTGGTAAACCTAAGATGAAGGATTCTGATTTATTCCATTTATATCTGACGATTCAGATCACTTATAGGTTTTCTCTTAATTAAAAATGTTGGAATGCTATTGGAGAGAGCATTCGAACATTAAATCTTTGCTTATTTTTTCTTTTTCTTTTTATTTATTGATTTATTATTTTTTATATTGTCAAATTATGATAAAAATACATAAGTAAAATTATATATTTTTATCTTATATTATATTTTTACTTCATAGTTATTTAAAAAATAAATCGATAAAAATTGTTAAATGAACAAGTAAATTATATATTTTTGTATTAGATATAATTTACTGAACTTATTTATAATGAGTATAAAGAAAATACATCAGTAATTATATGCAAAGTATATTTTTGTGAAAGTTTTACCTTAATTATATGCAAAGTACGATTTGCATATAAAGTTTTTCATCTATTCAGCAATGTAAAGAAGAATTTCAACAATGCTTTGCTTCGACCAATGATGATTTGTCAAATATTCACAAGTAGCATTTAAGCGATATTTATTTGCATATGCAAAACAGATGTACATCAGCATAAAAATATTATATTTATTTGTATCCGTCGTGTTGTTGTGTATCAACATTTTAGAACATCTTTTACTCGTACATTTTCAAAAATAAAAGTAAGTACATTTATTCGCATCTGCAGTGTTGATGTGCATCGGTATTTGCATCAGGCATCCTTATGCGACAAGTTTAAATTATTACTCCAAGGTACAAATATTTTTTTGCTGATGCTGATAAAAAAGTACATATACAATTGATCTCTTCCGAATGCAAATATCACACTCTGCTGTAGTGTATGTACGCAAATCTACCCCCAAAATATCGTACACCTTATATATTTACTGATCATATAAAACTGATATCGGAATCAGTATTTGCTTTATAGTTGGAAGTAACATGATGACTTAAGGGAAGTATTAGATTCGGACATGATGAGAATCAATTATGAAAAACTTTCCATTCAACAATGCTAAATTTCCAGGAATGAGGATTGCCGAGGGGAAAGAGGATTGCAAAGGAACAGAGACGAGAGAGAGAAAGAGAAGACTAGAGGAGGGGGACAGACTGGGTACAAGGTATAAGTAATAATGAAACAACAGTGAAGCAGAAGCCTAATAAATTGGAATAGTAGCCAGAGAGCAGTGGTTTGGATGTGTGTGATGCAATCAGTATGGAATCCGTATTCTCCGAAATAATGCGGAATCACGAAATGGTCAGCGGACAACACTGTTATGTTGTAAATTCGTTGGTACTGTAGTAAAAACATTGTGCAGGCAGCACTCGACGCTGTAGCAGCGGTGAGAATGCAGGAGGGCCCCACTGCTGCTGACCATTCCAGGGGATGTGAATTCATCAGTATGGGGCAGCTGATCTTCTGCCTTGCAGCAGTTACGGAGGGTTCAAATTTTCTGCGCTATAGATTACAGACAGTTCAAATTTGATTCAGACGAATGATATTATAAAATTTAATTTGTAAAAATTAAAATTTTTTAGACAGTACGAACAGTACTTTTGCTGACCTCATTTCATCAGAAAGAGCATTGCTATAGCGTTTTGGTTGTGTCAATTCCCCATGTCAAGACAAACAACATACTATGTGCACATTAATTGCAGTATCCTTAGGTAGATTGATTGACAAAACTATATACTCTGATCTGACAGTCCAATCGGGTTGAATTTGAACTGACGTCACAAGTTCTCTGAACAAAGTTAAATCCGATTTTTGTATTAGAAATTTAATAAAAATATAAATATAAATATAAAGAATATTATTTTGTAAGTTCCAAAAACAGATATGATAAGTTGCGAAATCTGTTAAACTAGAAAAATTCAAATGACAGTGATTTTGGAACTTTTTCTTTTGCATAACTATGAAAAAGTAATAATTACATTTATGATCCGACAACAGTGATCATATTTTTAACGCTCACGTTCACATGTGTTATTTAATCGCATGTGTCAGAAATCCAAACAAACCAAAAAAGATTCTAAGTACATGTGAGCACTGCATGACTCTGCATTCAGAAATGTTTTCTGAACTTTGCGTTCAGAAGCAACATTCAGCTCTAAATTCACAGTTGCAACTTTGTTTAGGAATTTTTTGGTTGAGAATTTGGATTTCTGAATGAATGTGTCTAGATAACAAATGTGAATGAGAACGTTAAAAAATAGAGTCATCATTGTCAAAAATTTGAATCCAATGTCATAGATATTATTCTTATTTTTTACGTCAAGCATAAAAAAAAAATCACAGTTTTGGGCATTGAATATTTCTGTTGGGATTTCATGTGTAAGTTCAAGAGGACGAAAATTAAAATTTTTGCCTCTATTTAACTCAATACACAAAGGATCTTATTTATATAACAATTGCATGCAAGATTATACTATGACATTTCATCAAACACCTTTTGTGCATCAACAAAACAGAAAATAATACATTTATTTCTTGCACAAGAGTGGATAAAATGTTATACCTAAAGAGATTGTCAAATCTCTTTGTAGAGAGGAGTCGATTCCTCTTCTAGGTCTCTTGAAAACCGTCGTCTTCCTTCTTCAGCCATGGAAGCACCCTTGTCTCTTGGTTTACCTTGAACCTAAACAACAACCTAAAGCATCCTTAGATAGATGGATGTAGAGGTTAGAGCTTAGATCCAACCACCTAGATCTTCAATCTTCAATGAACAAGCTATTTCATTTGGTGGCTAAACCTTGCAAAAGAAGGAAAAAAAGAACAATGGAGTTTTTTTTTCTTTCTACACACAAGAGAGGGGAAATGAGGGTTACTATTCACAGATTACTATTCATCACATTGTGGAAAGAGAGAGAAAAAGTCATTTTTCATCTCAAACATACCCCTTTATATAGCCAAGCCCTAAGGCAACACTTGTGTTAATTATTTACACAAATAGCTATGATTACTCTCTTGTTATTCCCTAATCATATTTTTGCAGGATTTAATTTATGAGTAAATAATATTACTATATTATTCTAATATGAATTAATTTATTATTCTTATAATGCTCTCAAACATTATACAAAATAATATTCACATATATTCTCATAAATTTATTTTATGATCTAAGCATGTCATTTTACATGACATATTACTTTAACATTTTATCACATGCATTTTAACTCATACATTATGAGATTAAATACATCATTCAAAATGTAAAATACTTGTTGTTTCTGTTCAGTTGGTGTGACCTTACAGAGGATCTACGTCATCTTGGGATATAATATAAAATACTTTATATTATGGACTATAAGAGGTTCTATCACTACATTATAGTCTCCCAAACGACATAGTCGTTACGTGCTTGATCCACTTAATTCGTGTCTATCCTTGTCTCATGATATTTTAAATAATATGTAAAATAGGATCGTGTCATTTTTGCATTATATTATTTTCTTGGTCTCTCAAGTGAATTATAAGTATAACTACATCAGTTATATTGCATGCAATATAATTTCACTTTACCAAGGGGCCCAGTAATATCATAACTCAAATAATTGAGGGACAATAATAATATTGACATATAAATTTCTCCCGCACAAGTTGTACATAACGAATTACTATATTATTCCAATCATTTGAATGAACTTTAATAGTAATCACATTATATACTTCTCATGTGAAAAACTTACATGTCTCATATATAAGATTCAAAGACACATTGGAAACATTAATGACACAAAACTAATCCATATAATGCTCCATCTAGTTAGGTCATGTTCAGTATATAAAGAATCACCATTTTATATACTCATGTCATTGAATGATAATCACTTATCAACATTTATAGAACTACAATGTACTTTCAATTGACATGACAACTTTCATTGTAAATAATGTTCCCTTTAATTACCACGATTGTGAACATATTTAGGATTATATGTTTTCATCTAAAGAGTTCTATGATTCAAGACCATGAGCATCTTCTTGAACGCTTCTAAAGATATAACATATCAATCTCAAGGAACATAAATGTATAATAACATTTAAAATCATAAACAATTCATAAATTCGTTATAAAAAAGATAACTTTCAAAACACACAACCTTCAATTTCATTATTAAAAATATTAATAATTTAATTCTATTTGGATTATATTTAGCTAATTTTTTGTAACAACTTCAATTGCATTCGCCGGGATTGTAATTAGCTTTTTTTATTGTCGCAAGCTATCGAGTTGTAAATATTCAAGTCTACTTCCACCGCGTCAAGTCTTATTTGCGTCCGGAGGAAAGAACGACTCAAAACTGATTTTGACGCAAACTCGTGATAAAATATTATTAATTAAGACCTAAGTTGAAGATGGAGACAAATTTGAGATGCACATTCCTTCGATCGCCAATCAAATTGGAGCCGGTAACAATAGACTCGAATATTTATAGCTCGATGGCTTGCGAAGATAAAAAAACGAATTATATTTTCGACGAGCGTAGTTGAAGTAGTTGTAAAAAAATTAAGTATGATTAGTATTTTTTCTACAAACTTCGGCTACGCTTGTCGGGACTGTAATTAGTTTTTTTTATTGTCTCAAGTCATCGAGCTGTAGATATTTGAGGCTACTTTCATTATGTCGAGTTTGATTTGCGATCGAAAGAATCTGCATCTTAAATGTGGCTTCATCTTCAATTTATGTCTTAATTAGTAATTTTTATTACGAGTTTGCATAAGAGTCAATTTTGAATCGTTCATTCCTCCGATCAAAAATCAGACTTGACGCGATGAAAGTACACTCGAATATTTAGAACTCGATGACTTGTGACGATAAAAAAACTAATTACAATCATGACGAATGCAACTGAAGTTGTTACAAAAAATACCTAAATATAACCCGACTAGAATTAAATTATTAATATTTTTTTATTAATAATATATTCAACGTAAAAAGGTGAATTCTTTTTATGACCTAAAAATAAGAATAATATCTATGATTCTGTATTAAAATTTTTGACAATGATGATCCTATTTTTTAACATTCACGTTCACATGTATTATCTAGACGCATGAGTTCAGAAATTCAAATTCTCAACAAAAAAATCCTAAGTAAATTAGTTGCAACTGTGAATGATTTCAAAGTCTGAATGTTGTGTTTGAACGCAGAGTGCAGAAAATACTTCTGAATGCAGAGTCTGAATACAGTGTTCACATGTACTTATAATTTTTTTTTGGTATGTCTGAAAATCTAAACACTTGCATCTAGATAACACATGTGAATGTCAGCGTTAAAAAAAATAGGATAATCGTTTTCAAATATTTGAAACTAGGTTAATAAATATAATTCTTATTTTTTCATGGTTATGCAAATAAAAAGTTCTTGAAATCAATTGCAACACTGGTCATTTGAATTGTTTTTAATTGATCGGAGTTCGCAACTCCGATTTTTTCTGTTTTTCGAACTTCGACCTTTTTTCGAACTTTCAAACAATCTTTTTTTATATTTGTAATCTATTTATTAAATTTCAAATACTAAAAAAATCCGAAGTTAAGTGGTCCAAGTTTTGAACTAATATGATGTCTATTCAATTATTCATACACTAATTAAATTTTGGTCTGTTCCAACTTCCAAGTCATTTTTAACTGTTATGCGAAAGTTATTGTCAACTGTTTAGTCTATTACTTCTTTTTTTTCCTTTGATTTCTCATTTCTGTATGATTTGTCAAGACTCAAGAGTCTAGTCAAGTCTTTGAATGTAACTGTGTCAATAATTGCCAAGTATGTTGGTCTTTCCAAGCAAGCTTTAACTTTTCCTGATGTCTAAAGGTCAGCTGTATCATACATCAACTCTTCACTTTAACCATGCACCTTTTCTTGCTGCTGCTGCTGCTGGTCCTTTTCTTTTTTACAACTTACAATAGCCAATTCATTTATGTTAATTGTTCCTTTGGAGTAAAGTATAAAACAATAAACATACAAGCATGAACTCAATAGACTTTTCCTACATGCAATAGAGTCGATTTGAAACTTAGGAGAAGCGTATCCCGTGAAAAAATGTGATTATTCGCTCAAATTCAAACCAGTTGGGCTCTTTACAGAGATGTTTCAATACAGAAGGGTCCACCTGAACTAATGTCCTGTTTCTACAACAGTATTTATTATATTATGATTTGTGATTGATTCCTCCCACCCTCTCTATTTTATTCTGTTTAGTTAGATAATGATAGAACCGAGACTTCAAAGAATATTTCAGGTTTATTTATCAAGTGCATTTGTTCAAGCCAGAGGGAGGTTTGGATTTATTGAGTTATCATCTAGGTTATACTAACGTAACCTCTTTTAAATTCCTTTAATGGAAACAGTGGCTTATTCCATAAATCGAATTATTATTTGTCTAATCCATATCAAATAAATAAATTAACTGTCATTTTTTATCTCCTTATAACCTTTCATAATATTTTTCTAATTATCGAATTATTATTTCTTATTCTATCAATCAACAAATTATAGAATATTAAACTACTGAAATATTTTAACTAAAATAAATTTTGGTATTTGTTTTAATCAAAAGAAAAATCCAACTGAATCGTAAAACAAAGTTAATCGTGGAGTCAGAAAAAAAAAATTACGAGTACTGTCAATTAATTAAACTATAGTTCAATTGATTTCATGTAAGGTTTACACATGTATTACTTCAAAAACCTCCAACATATCAATGACAAACCAAGAAAACTGTTATAATAGTGAAATAGAAGATAAACCCCATTTTTTATTGGGAAATATAGTTAAAGATGTTGGAAATTTGGGTAAGACATCAATTTTATAGCGGAAGCAATTCAATCAATCACAATTCAATTTCAACAAATATAACAATCTAAAGAGCAAGGAATTAAATTGTGTAAAGAATAACAAGAAAGAGAAAAAGAGAGTGAGAGAGATGGAGTCAATTGACACAAGATATAACATGATTCGGTCTAAAAAGATGCCTACATCCACGGGTCCTCCTGATTTCAAACCGAAGCTGCTATTCACTAACAACAAAGTGTTTATACAACTTTGAATTCAATGCTCCTTACAACAAATGGGAAATCCTTGAACCAAATGATCTATCCACAAGATCAAAAAATAAGGAGGAAGATTCACGCATTATCTCCCTACAAGATCTCGGCACTTGGAATCTCACCACTCAAGTCAAAATAATCACAAGGAATTAACAAAGATTTTATCGAATATATGATTCGACAATGGGGGAAGGTTAAAGGTGCTTTGTGTCCTCTTTGAATGCTAGAATGAGTGTAGGTGGTTTTTCTTCTTTCTTGAGAATCTGGAATTGGTTCAGCACCTTATATAGCATGTACATAATTGAGTATCTTGTCACGCAACATATCGACATATTGATTACACATATAGATATATCAATACTCAAATCAATATCATATCGATGTATCGATAGGTGCGTAATTTTGATTGATGGATGTGCATTTTGAAAGTTATCTTTTTTATAATGAATTTATGGATTGTTCATGATTTTAAATGTTATTATGCATTTATTTTTCGTTGGGTTAATATGTTATATCTTTAGAAGTATTCAAGATGATGATTGTGGTCTTGAACCATAGAACTCGTAAGATGAAACATATAATCCAAAATATGTTCACAATCGTGGTAATTAAAGGGAACATTATTTATCATGTAAGACGGTCATGTCAATTGAATGTATTTGTAGTTCTATAAATGTTGATATGTGATTATCATCCAATAACATGAGTATATAAAATGTTGGTCATTTGTATACTGAACGTGACCTAACCTCTTGTAGTGATAGAATCTCTTATAATCCATAATATAAAGTATTTTATATTATTTTCCAAGATGATCATATTATTTAGTCATAAATTAATTTCTTGCAAAATATAATTAGAGAATAATAAAAAAAATAGTCAATAACATTTGTATAAATAATTAACACAAAAGGTGCCCTAGAGCTTGATATATAAATGAGGATGCTTAAGAAAATTTGTGTAAATTTTCTTTTTTCTCTTGCTACAATAATCACTGCTACAGTTCTATGAATAGTGCTACTATTCATCCATTCTTCTCTCGTGAAGAAAGAAAATTTCTGTAACTTTTCCTGGATGAGTTTAAACATTTAAGTTGAGTGTGTGCGACCTACTCTCCTTACAGAAATATATATATATATATATTTGAGGAGGGATCCGTAGCTATAAAACTTTCAACCGCTCGCAACCGCTTCATGGTAGCAAATGTAAATATTCGATCCGGACCGTTGAAAACTTTCTCCATATTAATATAGACTTGGAAACCAAATTTTACATTTTTTTGAATTTTTTACTATTTTATCGAATGAATTGAAAATTTATTTATCTAACGATTTACAAACATCCAATTTTCAACCATTCCGATAAAATAGTAAAAAAATTCAAAAAATATAAAATTTGGTCTCCAAGTCTACATTAGTATGGAGAATATTTTCAAGGGTCCGGATCGACGATTTACACTTGGTATGATAGAGTGGTTGCGAGCAGCTATGAAATGAATGGCGGTTACGGATCCATCCTCTCTCTCTCTCTATATATATATATATATTATGAATCCGGCTAACGTACTAACGTTAGCAAAATCAAAACCTTGCTAACGGATGTTGATCTCAAATTCCAAATAAAAAACGGCCGATCCGAACCGTTGAAATTGTTGTCCATACTAAAACCTACGTAGGGACAAAATTTTATATTTTTCGAATTTTTTTACTATTTTATCCGAGACATTGAAAATGAATTAATCTAACGATTCATAAAAACTTACAATTTCAACACATTCTTAAATGCCTCGGATAAAATAGTAAAAAAAATAAAAAATGTAAAATTTGGTCCCTACGTAAGTTTTAGTATGAACAACAATTTCATCGGTTCGGATCGGCCTTTTTTGATTTGGAATTCGAGATAAACATCCGTTAGCACGGTTTTGATTTTGCTAACGTTAGTACGTTAGCCGGATTCTATATATATATGAGCATGGCTAAAATAATATGCATAGTACACCACATAACGTACTATGCGCCCATTTGTATCTAATTTGGTCATTAAATTGATATTTAAGTTGCTCAATAAATTCTTCATATGAAAATATTATAGGAAATAAAATTTCGTGATTTTTAGAGCTTTCTTTCTATTTTTAAAAACAGCCCAGAAATGACACTTTTGTAGTATTAAATCTGGACTGTTTTTAAAAAATATTTAAAAAATAGCTAGAAAGCTCTAAAAATCACGAAATTTTATTTCCTACAATATTTTCATATGAAGAATTTATTGAGCAACTTAAATCTCAATTTAATGACCTATATATATATGTATAGTACAAAATGTGGTGTACTATGCATATAGATATAGGCCATTAAATTGAGATTTAAGTTGCTCAATAAATTCGTCATATGAAAATATTGTAGGAAATTAAATTTCGTGATTTTTGGAGCTTTCTAGCTATTTTTTAAATATTTTTTAAAAATAGTCCAGATTTAATACTACAAAAGTGCCATTTCTGGACTGTTTTTAAAAAATATTTAAAAAATATCAAGAAAGCTCTAAAAATCACGAAATTTTATTTTCTACAAGATTTTGATATGAAGAATTTATTGAGCAACTTAAATATCAATTTAACGACCAAATTAAATACAAATGGGCGCATAGTACTTTATGTGGTGTACTATGCATATTATTTTAGCCATGCTCTATATATATATATATATATATATATATATATATATATAAGACTTTGCTGGAGCATATATAACAGATAAGATATTAAGATCTATGAAGTTGTTTCTCATCTCTACAGCAGGCAATCAATGAGAAGGCACAGCATTAATATATAGTCCTGTACAATGTACTGTGCTAATTAAGCAATTCCATGCCTGATAATTCCCACTGTATCTAATTTAAGATGAAGACCCACAAATTCTCTCTCTCATGTCTGATTTGTTTGTGAAACTTCTTACTTCTGATTCTACGAAATTGCAAATGCTTGCCAGGTAACGGTTAAAAGCAACAGCTCAGGCTGTCGATGGATTGACAATTTGACAAGATAAGATTCTAGCTATTTAAATTTAAATGCGAACTTATTAAAATTTTGCGAGATTTGTATGCAGATTTATATTCATTCAAATTTTGAAAATTCAATTACAACTTTATATTCATTGTCATAGCAGAATTTCAATAATATTTCGAGCATATTGGATGCTTCAATCAAAAAGTTCAAATTTACAAAATACATGCACAATCTTGGTATCTAATTATTTAACATCAAAACGTATATACTATAAAACATAATTTATTTAATTTTTATTAATAATTACATTTTGGAACAATTTAAAATTTTGAAAATATTATGATTATTTTTACAGGATTTCAAATTCGAATTTAAAAAAAAACCAAATGCATGCGAAGTTATTAGATAATGCAGATAATTTAATATTCATATGCAAATTCAATATATTATTAGATAAGATTCAAATCCACATGCAAATTCATTCATGGAAATTCAGATCCGACAATTGAATTTTGGATATCGATTGAAACCCAAAACAACAACTCATGAAATCCACATCCAAATGCTTCTTTTTGACTTAGCTATTTGCATTATTTTATTACGCGATTGTGAATCAATCATCAAGAACAAGAAATCACGACTGAGGCAATTCCCCTAATTAAACTAATTAATAGGTTTGTCTGTGGCTTCCTCATTTTCCTCCAAAGAAATAAAAAAAAGAAATAAAATGGACAACTGTTTGTTTATGTTAAAATATATGTACATAATTAAACACTTCGCTTACTATATATACTAATATATTTCATCATTTTACGAAGAGATGTATATTTAACTTCTACAAAGAGCATCTCAATGAATTGAATGCTGAAATTTACTGGCGCCTTTAATGAAAAAAAAATCAAGTATAGTTTCTTAGTAAATAATAATCAATATATTCTAACCGAAATAATATTTCTCTGTCTAACGGACGTATATATTTCCTAAGAAAACTATATTTGACAAAAATATTTGTGTTTCAAGACTTCTTAGACGTCACATCATCTTTTTCTAATTATTTGATCGACTTATTTCTTTCATTTCATTTTGTACTAAACCGAATGACTGAATATGTTATGCCTATAAGAAGCAAATGTGTTTGACATACCTAAAAGGCTATTTATTTCAAATAAATTCATCTTATTTATGCTTATTTGTTTGACGCATTGCTTCTTGAGAAGCTCATGTTTATTGACGTCCATCGTGTCTATTTATTTTTTTTAGCTTAATTTGTTAAATTTAAATTGTTACATGTATTTTAAATTATTTTAAATACATGTTCATAAAAAATTTGCAATGTTTTAACCTCATTTCGATAACCTTTAAGAGAGACGGTTAAATCGTCTAATTTGAACCGTTGATTTTGTTAGTTCTTGATAATTATTGAAATAAAACTAAAATAATGCAGTATTTTCTCACATACAAAATGATATATATGAAATATTCAATCAACTTATTTTAAATATAAAATTGATGATATCTGTATCCGATATTATCCGATTATATCCGAAGGGAGCTGATACGTAGATACCACATTTGATACCGACTATCGATACTGAAATTATTATGCACCTTTAGTTGAGTTATCGTGCACATAATTTGAGTTATTATGCATGTTGTTTTTTTGTAATGAAATAATTATGCATGTTATTTTTTTTGTACTGAAATAGTTATGCATACTATTTGAGTTATTATGCACATTATTTTGTTAACATGCATAATAATTTTTTCAGTACAAAAATAACATGCATAATAACTCAAATAATATATATAATAACTCAACTAAATGTGCATAATAACATCGGTATCGATAGTCGATATCAAATATGATATCTACGAAACATTATCCATATCCAAATTCATAACAAAAAATTCCTATTATATATATATATATATATATATATATATATATTTTATTGAATTTTGTATGAAGATTACAAATCTAATTAATTTTAGATATAATTTGTGTTTGTGTATTACATTTTTTTATAATTCATCAATGCATTTGAATAAACATATACCAAATAATTTTTTTATTATCCGAATTATATTAGTTTCGTATCAATATCCGTTCGATATTCGATTCGTATCTGTTATGTGATTAATATCCAATCCATATCTATATCCGAAACTATTCGAATTCGTATTCATATCTGAAATTTTTTAACGAATAAAGATACGATAAGACAATTATCTGTCCGTATCCGATCTGTTTACATCCCTACCTACAGGTGTCCTAAATATTACAAGAAAAAATATAATATGTATAAACTACATATTGCTCAAACATCACAAAATCACCTGAAAAAGTTTAAAAGAGAAATATGCCAGGGTCATGGCTAGCATGCAAATATGTATACAATATCGCCCACAGAAAACAAAAGTGAAAACTTGCCTCAGAAAACATCATCGTCGACAGAACAAAAACACAAAAAGGTAATATAACAATGAAATGTCTATTCTAAACAGAACAAAAACACAAAAATAAGTAGACCTTCCCCAAAACGGCATACAATTAGCAGATCTACCAGTGCTCTCTCGATTGTTACCAAAACTCACCAGGGGTCTAAAAGTTCCATTTTCAGCAGTTCTCCTTAGCCCCCACCGCCAACCCCGCGCTTTTCTTTTTGATAAGATCATATGATACCATTAGCCCCAAGCAGGTCACCTATTAGCTTCAGCCAATTGAAAGTCTTTTTGAAAGTACCATTACAAAATCCAAGTCGGCAACTTCCAGTTAGATTTGTTAGCCATTAAATTCCGAAACAAACTCAAATCAGCTTCAGATTTTGCACTCAAATTCAACTGGCATCTCTAGGTTCTACCTTTTCCTATACGGTGCTCCTAGGCACATACATAGATGTTAGAAATTGAGGATACAAGAATTGTTCAAAGGACTGCCGCATAGATTATGAGCAAACCAATTATTTCAGCACCCAAAACTCGTGACTATTTTGCTGAGCTCATTAGTGACTTCTTCAGGTTGGGCATATGAACCAGGAAGGTTAATTACATGGTACTCTAAATCTTTCCACCCTGAAATCAAATTAAAGTGAGGCCGGTTATACATTCTAGCAATTATCTCAAGCACAATTGTACCAGGTTGAGCTGAGACCAAATGCGTCAGGCCAGCCCCATGGGCTCCAACAACAATTGATGCATCCCGGATCGCTATTAACTGATCTTTCATGTGCATGTGTGCAAAAAGACCATTTACCACATTTAATTTGCACTTGATGTTGTCATGCAATTTAGCCCACTTGTTGACCGACTCAAAAACCTCCAACTCATTGCTTAATCTAGACTCAACCCTGCCGCTGTGCCTAGGATGTGCAAGGTAATCCTCACGTCTCACAAAAAGTATGTTTAGCTCATTTGATCTACGCTTAGGGATCGGTAGAAGGTTAAATGCAGATAATAGCATCTCACCAAATTCTGACAGGCGTGCTGTTTTTAGGTTATCAGGTTTTTTACGGAGCATGTCAGCAGCAGAGCCTCGGGAAGTGAAGGGATGAGTAAGTCCTTTAAAAAAGAGCAGTTTCATAACCTAATGGAGACAGTATGGCATGGCGAAAGCATACAGTACCAGTGAAGTCTTTCGCATACCTCATACTTGTAAAGAGTGCCTTCCATGTCTGCTCCAGGTGCGCCTGCTAATTTCAAAAGGGAAAATTTGTAAGATCAAAGACATAGACATATACATATATTAATCGCTCGAGTTTAAAATCACAGAGCTGCAGACAGTTGCATCTTGGAATCGATATTACTTGGGCACATTTCTGAAGAAGTATAACATATAAGAATTGGTCCCTCATCAAATCATAAGAAACTTTTACTTTGTCCCAATCAACTCTTGTTGTCTTTATCTGTCATAAAACGTACTTCTCTTTGCAACTTTCTGATTTCCTCTCCCTTTCTCATTTATGTTATGTTTTACTAGTTTCTCCACTTCGTCAATCTCTAATGAAAAGACAAGAAGGTTGATACATATTGAGATTTCCAAAATTATCAAGTTTGACAAGCATAAAAAGCAGCATGACAGTGGAGAGGCAGGATGGAGGAATGATTGAGAATGGAACAAAAGCAACATTGAATTTTTAGTTGACAAAAATATCCTTGTTGAGAAAAAAATGGAGGGTTGTGATAGGCTTGGCGAGCCAACGTAAAAAAAATTAGTCACTTCCATGAAATTGAAATCCAATAGACTTTCGTCGGGACGTAACCTTCTTACCGACGCGTCATATCCCGGGTATG
>CAXKVX010003444.1:0-14273 GCA_964058865.1 Eleocharis quinqueflora | reverse complement strand
ACTCACTGAGATATGCAACCTAGCTACATTTTTCATGTCAATAGTGTTTTGGGTCGTGTTCAGTTGTGTCAATAAAAGGTCTCTAGTTATTGGTTTTGTGGGAGTCAGATTTCAGTTCAGTTCAGGTTATTATATATGCAAGTCTCTGGTCATTTTTTCCTTCTGGTTATATTGGTGGAGTCGTGTTTGGTTTATATGTGGTTATATTGGTTGAGTTTGGTTGGGTCTTTTATCAATTCGTTTCAGAAGCGATTGGCTTTTCATTTTCCAAATTTTTTAGCTCAGATCAGGTTTATATATTGGTGGTTTCTTTCTTCTCTTTTTTGATATAAGGGGTCCGTTACCCCCCGGCATTTATTACTTTTCAAGTGCCACTTGTGGGATTCAAACCTTTGTGCTCATGGAGGTTTGAACCCAGGACCTCATTGAGGTCATTCTAGTTTACCACATGAGCTATTAGGCCATTTGTTAAATATTGGTGGGTTAATGGGGTTTTTGATTTGGCTGAAAAATGTAATTTCTTTGTTTTAAGCTTTTAATGATCAAACAACCACATTGCTCTTTTACAATCTTAGAGTCCGATTGATATTTGCATTTCAGCAATCAATTGTGGATTGTCTTCTATTTTATTTGGAGAAGATACTGAAGTCTTTTTGAATGCTAATGTTTTACCTGTCTTACACTAAATTACCAGATATGACAGGGCATACAATAGAGAGAGCGATGATCGTCATTCCGTGAGAGGTAACTCTGATTTTGATAGAGAAAAGAGAAAAAGGAAAAGGAAAAGAGATACTTCTAGATCTGGAAAAAGCCATACCCATGATTCTGACAGGCACCATTCATCTAGAGAGGGGTCATATGATGAAAGACAAGGAAGTTCCTCTTACAAGCAAAAAGAAAGAAGCTACAGAGAACACCACAAAGATGAGAGTATTGAAAATAAAACTGAATCAAAGAGAAAACACCGATTCAAAGGAGAAAAAGATGTTTCTGAAGAAAGTTACAGTGAAGAAGAAACTGATAGGAGAGAAAAATCCAAGAGGCATCGGGATAAATATTATTGCGATAAATATTCCCACGATATCTCAGATACCGAGTCGAGATACCGATACAAAGAAGCGAAAGAGGTTTCTGAAGGGAGTTACAGTGAAGAAGAAACTGATGGTCGGAGAGAGAAATCCAAGAGGCATCGGGATAGATACTCTGATGATATGTCAGATACAGAGTCGAGATACCGATACAAAGAAGCGAAAGAGGTTTCTGAAGGAAGTTACAGTGAAGAAGAAACTGATGGTAGGAGAGAGAAATCCAAGAAGCATCGGGATAGATACTCGCATGATCTGTCAGATACAGAATCACGTGGAAAGCATAGTACAAGTAAGAAAGAAAGGACCCATAAAAAGAAACACAGAAAGGATGATATTTCAACTTTCAAGCTCGAGGAAATGTAGCAGAGCAAGACAGGAGAGAGGGCATAGAAAGAAGCACGAAGAAAAAAAAGAATATGATTATGCAGATTCTGATTCTAAAGATCTGTGTTTGGTATACTCTCAGAGGTCATCTTAAGCTCGGAGATAACCTTCTTCTTCTTCTTAGCGGTATGAGACCCCAGCTTTTCTTTCCTTTGAAAGTGTCATTTGTGGAGATAGAAATGTATAGTTAGTTATGTATCTATTTAAAATAGTTGCCGTAAAAACCTGTTTCTAGTCTTCATGCATTATAAGAACTTTTTGGTAATACGAGCAATACCGTGCCATGAAATATGGCTTCTTTTCATTGAACCTTTGGTTACAGCTAACTAAAATACGTGACACGGTTTCATATCGACACATTACTCCCTTGCACTAGTTACAAAAGTAGCTACTCTGATTGCCACAGAAGATCTATGAGAAAATTGCATAAACTGGAAGAAGAAAACGGCTATTACAGAATACTTTCTTTCACTTCTCAGTAAAGTTACTGAAATTCATTTCTGAAAAATGTAAGCTGGTTGGAAAAGCTCAAACAAAATTGTGCAACTGAACGAAGGAAAAACAAGGATCCTTTTGATAAATTCATGATGGCAACAAATTAATAGTTATGCTATAAAGCGAAAAGAATTGATATCTCATTTGTTTATTAATTAACGAACTAAATTTAAGGTCGGAGAACAAAATTGGCTACTTGTAAACACCAAAATTTTTTGGCTACTTGTCCGTAAAGCGTGTCAACTCGCTACATAATATACCATCGATTCTAGAAACTTCCATCCTTTTCCTCAGATGATGTGTAGATCTTCTGAATTTTCGAGTTGTGACAAATTGTCTTTCAAATTTTTATTTGATCAAACACTCTTCGAACTATGCAATCGTGACAAAATTCCTCCCGTAATACATTAAATCTACAATATTACACTTATATTAGTATGATAATTAAAATAATTATACATTTTGAACTTTCAACTTTTTAAAAGTAAAAAATATTTTGATCATTTTACACTTTAAAAGATGTAATTTTATAAATTAAATATGTTGTAGGAGAGTTTTTGTCATGATTGCACAGTTAGAAGGATTCTTGGGATCTATTTTAAGAGCACTAGTTGCAATTTTGAGAGCACTAACTGCAATTTTGAGAGCAGAGAGGAATTTTTTAGTTTTAATACTCATTTTGTCTTTCATAATTGCTTTTTTTTTTTGCTGCAGTTAAATCATATTCTTAATTAAAGAAGATCATAGGTGTAGAGCAAACATACAATATTTTTGTCTGACGGGGCCTCAACTTTTAGAGAGATGAAATTTATTGTATTTTTTCAAGCCAGATAGATATAATAAAATCACATATATTAAAATCACATTTTTATGTTTGATAGTATGATAGATATTCCACCAATAAAAGTTTATTTTGTTCTTTCATTCGTAATCATGTCACACCAATTACGTGTTAATTTTATCTACATGCACAAACAAATCAACATCAAACAAATGTTTTTTTTATGAACGGAATGTTATGTGACCATTTTGAAATGCTTATATACAAATTTAGAAAACATTAATTTTGAATTAATTAGTTTGCAATTTTATATTATATCTTTCATTCAATAAAAACTCAAAGGTTAATATTAGATATTCACTAGTGTGACAATATGCGTTGTACTATTATCATGTGCTTCACATGACTACGTGTCGTGTCGTGGTGTGTATATCTTATTTTTGCATGACATGTTGTGTAAGTTTTAGTCGGATATGAACATTTCAAACTCAAGGTCACATTATGTAATAGTGTAACATGTTGTGACATTCGTTCTATAACTCGTCACATTGTGTCATTTTTGTTTACATGTATAAGATGCAAGCATTAGTTTATGAAATTTTGTAGTATATTTAGATGAACCATATATCTATATAATTATTTATTTATAATTAAATTTGAGGTAATCCAAACATGGGTTTATAATATAAAATTGAGATGACATCTTGCATCTTCTGGAATTAAATTGATAAATTTAATAGTCTCATGTTTTATACAATATAATATTCAAAAAATGGATTTAACCAAATTTTGTTAGTCATTTAGTGCTACATTGGATGAAAGTCTCTAAAATAAAAATAAAGTCTTCCAATTATGAAGGGAAAAATCGATATTTAGCGCTCTCAAAACAGCCGAAAATTTTAATAATAAACAAAATAAAATGAAAATAAATTAAAATAGGAAAATAAATTTTTTTTTACCAAAGTAGAAAAACCGAAAACTTAGAATCCGGTTCTCAACCGGAAACTAAGAATCCGGTTCCATTAAAACTCAAAAAAATGGCGCTGGAGTGGAGATGTGCATATTTTTTTAATAATAAAATATTAATATTTTAATTGATGAGTTGGGTTATATTTAGGTAAGTTTTTGTAACGAATTCAACTGCACTTATCGGGATTATAAATAATTTCTTTTAACGTCGCAAATCATCGAGTTGTAGATATCCGAGTGTATTTTCACCATGTTGAGTCCGATTTGCGATCGGAGAAACGTGCATCTCAAATTTAGCTCCATCTTGAACTTATATCTTAATTAGTCTTTTTTATCATGAGTTTGCGTCGGATTCAATTTTGAATTGCTCATTTCTCCGATCGCAAAACAGACTTGACGTGATGAAAGTAGACTCGAATATCTACAGCTTGATGTCTTGCGACGATAAAAAAAGACTAATTACGATCCCGACAAGCGCAGCTGAACTTGTTACAAAAAATATTAAGTATGATTAATATTTTTTTCTACAAACTTCGACTACACTCTTCGAGATCATAATTAATTCTTTTTTATCGTCGCAAGCCATCGAATTGTAGATATTCGAGTCTACTTCCACCACATTGAGTTCGATTTGCGATCGGAGAAACGCGCATCTAAAATTTGGCTCCACTATCAAATTATGCCTTAATTTGTAATTTTTTATTATGTGTTTGTGTCAGAATCAATTTTGAATAGCTCGTTTCTCCGATCGCAAATCAGACTTGACGCGGTGGAAGTAGACTCAAATATCTACAATTCGATAGCTTGCGACGATAAAAAAGAATTAATTATGATCCCGAAGAGTGTAGTCGAAGTTTGTAGAAAAAAATATTAATCATACTTAATATTTTTTATGTAACAAGTTCAGCTGCGCTCATCGGGATCATAATTAGTCTTTTTTATCGTCGCAAGACATCAAGCTGTAGATATTCGAGTCTACTTTCATCACGTCGAGTCTGTTTTGCGATCGGAGAAATGAGCAATTCAAAATTGAATCTGACGCAAACTCATGATAAAAAAGACTAATTAAGATATAAGTTCAAGATGAAGCTAAATTTGAGATGCACGTTTCTCCGATCGCAAATCGGACTCAACATGGTGGAAGTAGACTCGGATATCTACAGCTCGATGATTTGCGACGTTAAAAAAAAATATTTATAATCCCGATAAGTGAAGTCGAATTCGTTACAAAAACTTACCTAAATACAACCCAACTCATCAATTAAAATATTAATATTTTTATTATTAAAAAAATATGCACATCTCCACTCCAGCGCCATTTTTTTTAGTTTTAATGGAACCGGATTTTTAGTTTCCGGTTGGAAATCGGATTCTAAGTTTCCGGTTTTTCTACTTTGGTAAAAAAAAAATTATTTTCTTATTTTTATTTTTTTTCATTTTATTTTGTTTATTATTAAAATTTTTGGCAAAACAGGGTTCAAATCTTCTATATTATTTTATTTTTTTATATTTACACGTGGACTAATTCAGACTGTTAGATTTTGAATTACGGATTTTACTATAGCCATCAAATATATTTGATATATTAATATATCAGATCTCGATTCCTCAAAATAGCACCTCCCAATCAGAAAATTGGAACCAGTGCTCTCAAAATAGCACCTCCCAATCAGATATCTCCTTCCTTTCGTCGTCCCTTGTTAAACTTCCCACAACTCTCGGAGAGAAGGAACCCGACGAAATTCCTCTTTCTTCGGCGATTTCCAAATTCGAATTTTGCTCTTCGGAGTTGATGGATAGTAGATGCCAAAGTTTCTCAGTTTCCGATCTGTTCGAATTTGCATCTGAATTGTTCACTTTCTCGTTCCTGATTTCTTCTACGCCTTGGTTTAGGGAGCTCTGGATTAGGGCTTCTTAGTAGCGATTTAGGTTAGTTCTCAATTTTATAATTATAATTTTTACTAATTTTCGTTTTTAATTCTAGTGTGATTAAATTTACTTAGAAATTGTTGTGTTGTTAGGGTAGTTTAATATTTTGCAAGTGCGTTGGGTTTTAGAATTACACTCTAGTCTCTATATATTAGAATAGAGTAGGGCTTTAAATAGTGAGCATGGGGTAGATGATTTCGTGTTATTGTGTTGTTTCAGTTTTTTGTATTTTTTTTTTCTATGAAAATGGAAGTGGCTCCCTGCTTTTTCAAAAAAAAAAAATCCTAGTTTAGTTTGTTACAACAGGCAATTATCAGAGAGAACGTTTATATATATTTTGTTTATAGTTAGTTCTAAAAGGTATGTTTGCAACGTGGCAAAAGTTTATAAAAAAAACATTGTATGGTCCAGTTTAATAGTTTATGGTTTAGTTTATGGTTCTAACAATGGCCTATTATGAAATCATTTAATGCCTTTGGGAAATTATTGTTTCGTCTTATAAAGTTTAACCCTTCATCAAATAATTGTACATTTCTGTGGCATTTTATTTTGGTGCCTGGACAACTTATGAAAAAACCTTAACAGTGGGAATAAATTAAAATTCAGCACAACTTATTTAAGAACAAATACAGACTGAGCTTTGATCTTTCTTAATATGTTCTATTTCTCTAATTTCAAAATGACAATCGTGAATATTTCCCATTACATTTTTCAATTAAAATATCTTTTATGTGCTAAACTCAGATAGGTTCATACTTCGATGGAGAACTTGCAAATACAAACTGAACTTTGATCTTTCTTAATATGTTTTCTTATTCTAATTTCAAAATTGATAATTATGAATATTTACATTACAGTTTTAATTATCTTTTGCATGCTAAATCCAAGGTTCATACTTGGACGGAGAACTTGAAAAGTTTGACTCAAAAGAAGCTACATAAGTCTCTCCACACTTGGTTGCATATTCAATTCTGTTCCAAGAATCTTTGAGAGAAATTAATTGAATCATGCATCGTCCTAGGGTTCAAAGTTCATATGGGTGGGCTGCCTTTGACAGGCAACACCGATCCCAAAATAAAAAGAACAATGCTACTGGTTCCGATCCCTTTCCGCCTATCTCAGGTAACACTAATGTGGGTCCCTCTAGCAATTTGACAAGGACCAACCCTTCTACAATGAAACCATTTTCCTCGGTACTTCATCCTTGTAACCTTCTAGAAAATTATGTGAAGTTGTTGAAAGAGGCCAACCCCTGGGCTGATCATGGTTTAATACAGGATGTGTTGGAAGGGGTTAATAATGATTTGAACAAAGCATCAAAGATTTTGAAATCTATGATTTCTAATGATTTTGAGGATGAAAAGATTACTGTTTCTGAACAAACAAGTGACTCGAATGTTCACAAAAATAAAGTTTTGGCAGAAGAAGCCATGCATGTTGAGAATTATAGTGTATTGAATGGTATGAGTAGTACATCATGTGAAAATAATAGTAGCTTGAATGCTACGGATGATGGGTTAATGTTTTATGTATCGATTGAGCCTGAGTGGAAAGAGGATGATGATGTGTACTTCCATTATCGGAAAGATGCTTTAAAAGTGATGAGGTATTCTTATGCATCTTTCATTTGAAATGTTGCATTTACAGCACACAAGATTATCACATAATTTGAATCATTATATATCTTACTAGTTTTTTGGCACCCAAATTATCCCCTCATTCTTTTTTTTTCATGAAGAGGTTAACTTTTGAAATATTATGGAGAAAAGTTTGATTTCCACAACACATCTTGTTTTGTAGCTTAGCATTTACTTATAGTTATCTTGTGGTGGCATTGTATACTTTTTGAATGTATTGGTTGGAAGGCTTAAAATTACCATTTGTGTTATTTCTTGTATCGCATTGGTGCAAGTATATTTGGGAACTTTGCTGGGTGTTGTAAAATTACCGCACTAAACCTAGTAAAAACGATAAACCTATGTGGAATTTACCATGATACCCATTGATTTGAAAAAAAACCATGCTAAAAGCTTTTATTCATTTTTCGAAATATGACAGAGCTGCTTCCAACCACTCAAGAGCAGCCAGCAATGCATTTATGCGGGGAGACCATGCTTTGGCTCGTCAATTGTCTCAGAAAGCTCAAGAAGAGCGGGTAGAGGCAGATAAGTTGAATGCAAAAGCTGCCAAAGAAATACTAATGCTAAAAAATGCAAATAATGACATGTCAAAGTTGGATCTGCATGGATTACATGCATTGGAAGCGGTTCATGCATTGGAGGAGCACTTAACCAAAATTGAATCTATTGATAAGATGAAGATGAGCCCCAATTGTAATGGTGCAATAACAACTCGACCGAGACAAAACATTCTTCATGTTATTATTGGTAGGCGACACATTTCTATCTTATCAACTTAAATAGAGATTTGTCTTTTGTGTATTGTTGTTCTATAGCTACTTGTACTGAGTATCTTGTGAGGTCCCAAGAATGTACCAAGTACTTTACTTTCTAATGGTCCTCGTCTAATTTGTGAGTTGTTGATGAATGATCTAATTTGGGCACTAAATTTGGCACTAAGTTCTGTGCCAAATAAAAAAAAATTATCAGTATATAGGCCAGTTTCTGATTTTGAGTATTCAACTAGAACCTTCATCGTCAATTTTTTTGGTCTTTTTATACTCGACATTGTCTCGTATTTAGAAAAGCATCTTTTTTTGCCATTAATATCAGGTACTGGCACACATAGTAAAGGTCAAGCCTCTCTGCCAGCAGCAGTTAAGAGCTTTCTTATAGATAAAAGGTACATCTTTGATCTTTGTTCAATTTTACCCATAAACTTTTCTTGTTTTTCTTTGTGAAGTTATAATGGAAAGTGCAGTATCTTGCATAATTCGTTTTTATGTTTCTTTCAGAAATAACTTCTTATTTTGGTTCTTGCAGGTATCGTTTTGAAGAAGCAAGACCCGGTGTGATTGATGTGCGTCCCAAGTTTCGTTATTAGATTCAGATGATAAAGAACATAATAATAGTAGCTTTTAAAGCGTGATCATGTATAATTAATTAAACATTTGGAGGTATTTTTTACCAGAAGCATGTGGATGATGTAAAGATTGGTATTTCTGCAATATTTAAGTTCTACGTGTCATTTGATGAACTATTTTATTTTGCAGTACAATGAATCGATTTATTTTTTGTTCATTGTTTTACATATATATGTTTAATTATAATGATCTGTTATCTACTTTTTTTTTTTTGATCGAAGATCTGTTATCTACTTATTAGTTAGCACTTATGTATTCTTTATTTCTTATCGGTTTGAAACAAAAATTTAGCAATTCTATACATCACATGTTGAGGATGGCAATTGAAACGATTGAAAATATCAAGCAAAGAATTCTATTTGTTGTTCCTTCTGTTATAGGTTTCAGAAACTGAATCTTTTGACCATTAAACACAAATCTAAAACGGGATTTTACACAACTGGCGTATGTAAAACTTTTGTAGTGCACTAGCACATACTTTATCACGCTTGCGTGTTTTTGACTGTACATTTCTCCGACTCATTTTATATATTTAATTAATTTTCATAAATAAAAATTTCCAGAACTTTTATTTTATAAGAATAAAGTTTGCTTTACACAAACAATATTTCTTGTCACTGGTGATGTCCTTTATATATCATGTCCAATATAAGAGTTAAGATACAATTTTTGTCTTTGTTTGTGAAGCTCTAGTGTAAACTGTAAAGTGCTGTATCTTACATAATTGATTGATGTCTATCCCAAATTTCTTTATTATTTAGGCATGCCAATGATTTTTGGGTTGTATCAAGGTTAGAGATTAGTTTCTGCTGATGTTGCGATGCGTGTGTCGGTGTGCGACAAAAAATCCGGAACCCGCACCAATTCGCGTGGGTCAGATAGAGCGAGCGAGCGAGCGAGAGAGAGAGAGAGAGAGAGAGAGAGAGAGGAGAAGAGTGAAGTGAAGAGATGACAGTGGGAACGACGAAGCTGCACCTGGCGGCGGCCATGGGAGTACCGTCACAGAAGAAGACGGTGCTGGTAACGGGCGTGAGTCGCGGTTTGGGTCGGGCGCTTGTACTGGAGATCGCCCGAATAGGTCACTCCGTTATCGGGTGCGCCCGATCCGCCGATAAGATCCGCGCTCTCCAGACCGACCTCGCCTCTCTCAACCCCGCCTCAGCCGCTGCATCTGCACCCTCTTCTTCTTCTTCTTCCTCCTCCGCTTCTCCTCACCTCATCACCACTGCTGACGTGGTATTTCTATTATTTAACCCTTATTCCTCGAATCAGATCTTCCTTTGTGACATACATCACCACCGCTTCTTATATTTGTATGTTTCTTTTCTTCTTGAAGAGATCTGATACCAGCGTAAAGGAGTTGGCAAAGCTTGTCGCCGAATCAAAACTAGTTCCTGATATAATAGGTATGTCTCTTTACAATATGTTAAGTTATTTTTCTTTAATTGTATTTGTATGCCTCCACATCACCAAAA
Source organism: Eleocharis quinqueflora (assembly GCA_964058865.1). Lineage (NCBI taxonomy): Eukaryota > Viridiplantae > Streptophyta > Magnoliopsida > Poales > Cyperaceae > Eleocharis > Eleocharis quinqueflora. Next base: position 4,106 of record CAXKVX010003444.1, on the reverse strand, counting down.
TCGTGCATATATCCATATTTGTTAGCCTAACTATAACAGGTGCTGTTCTTTGAATCATTAAATTTATTTGAGATCAGAATTGTATTTTTTTATCTTTACATCTAATACATAATTTTGGTGCAATTTGTAGTGAACAATGCAGGGACAATAAACCAAAATAACAAGATATGGAACATACCAGCTGAAGAATTCGACATGGTTATAGACACAAATATAAAGGGGACAGCAAATATACTGCGCCACTTCTTACCCCTCATGATAGAAAAGAAGCATGGGATTGTTGTCAATATGTCGTCTGGCTGGGGCAGATCTGCTTCTGCAGAGGTTCGGTTTACTTTTGTGTTTAATTAACCAAAGTGTTACTTACTGGTTTCAGAAAACTAGAAATGTTCGTAGGTGTGAATTCTGTTCCACTGTTAAGCTCATGTATGAACAGTACAAAGAGGACCAACCGGTACCAAAGCAAATTCCTACAACTACTGTCATCCTTCAGATGTTTTAATTCCTGACCGAACTGGCTCTATTCTTATGGTTCTTGGTTATATTTAAATATTAGCAAAGGGAAAATATATGTATATAATTAGGCAAAACCAATGAAATTTACTGAGATTGCAAGACATGTCACATTTGTACAGGTGTCTGCCTATTGTGCCACAAAATGGGCTGTTGAAGGTTTGACAAGGTCTGTTGCAAAAGAGTTGCCTCCTGGTTTAGCAGTCATTGCACTTAGTCCAGGTGTAGTCAACACTGACATGCTCACATCGTGTTTTGGCAGCTCAGCCTCCTTATATCAATCACCAGAGTCATGGTACCATCCAATCCTTAAGTATAGTTAGTTATTATGCACCAGAGAAAGTTCAAGAGGGTGCAAAACACACAATGGACTAATTAGAAACAAAACTATTAGAAGAATTGTAGACATTGTGCATTGGAATACTGTTTGTACATCGCTAGCAAACATTCTGTAGGGGTACGTGCAGGATCAATGTTCTTGCTCACAGAAGTGTGTTTATCACCAAACAAATAAGTTTTACTAAATAGAAATGGAAAAAAAGAAAAGAAAAGAAAAGATAAAATGTCAGGAAATAAGTAGTATTGATTTTTGTCACTTTTTGGAATAATTTGTGTTAGACACAAGGCAAAATATACTCTTAGTCTTAGCTATCTGTAAATTGGTTTTTGTTTAATATATTTTCTTTGTTGAACTGATTCTTCTTTTGAATGCATGGCAGGGCTCCTAGAGCAGCTACAATGATATTAAGTCTAACAACTGAAGATAATGGTGCTTCACTGACCGTCTGAGAGTTCTTTTTGCTCTGTTCGAGTTATCAACATAAACACAAAGAAATTTGTATATAAATGGTGAATTTTCCTTTTTTAGTTAAATGTGTTGTTTAAGTAGCTTGATCACTTTTAAGACCCTCTGTTGGAGAAATCTTTGTGGTTATCATTTGTATAATTTGGAAATGTCAGATAACTCACTGAGCTTTATGTTGCCATACAACATTTAGAAGATTATTGGGCTTTATATTTTGATTTGAGACATTTACGAAACATTTTTTTGTTATGCTTTGTTGTCTGGGGCTCTCTATGACTCTATCTAAGATGTCACTTTTTCTCTATCCACGTTTTATGCCTGAATATCTTTTTACGGAATTGCTTTTGGCAAATTTAATAACAAGTAATATTGTAACTAAACTTAAAATCTATATTTTTAACAGTTTACACTGACATATTGGACTTAAGAAGTATACAAATTAAAAATAAAAAAGATGTCAGCACGATGATTTGACTTCTGAGAAGAAAATAACACAACCGTTGCATAGTTGTTTGTTATTGATTTCTTCTGTAGATTTCTGAACAAAACCTGAAAATGAAGAGACTTCGCGGGGATGATATTAAGGTGCTTGTTGAATGGATCAAATTTAGATTATATTTTGCTTCAGTGTTAAATGTTGTAAGAAGTTATACCGTCTTCAAAATTTCATTCAGGCTACGCGCGTTCTACTCATTCTACCGCAACACAACTGAGAACAAGCATGTTCCTTTCTTAGTTACGAGAAGAATAATATTAACAAATTAACTTGCATGTTCTTCTTTACAATATTTATGGGACTGACAGTGACAGGTGGGGCCGGGCATTTCTGACGAGGTACTTCTTCCACAACATGGGCGAGAAGATGGGCGATAAAGTAATGCTAATAGTTGCCGAGGAAGACGAAAAATTGGTAGCTGGTGCCCTTAACTTAATTGGAGGCGATACTTTATTTGGTAGACTTTGGGGTTGTTTGCCATTTGCTTATTTCCCTAATTTGCATTTTGAAGCATGTTATTACCAGGTAAAGTGCCAATACCTTTATTACCGGTATGAAATTTCAAAGAATTATTGAGTTTGTTTGATTGTACACTGAAAACTTACGGCGTCATATTTACAGTAAACAAGCAATTATCATTCATGCCGTGCAGAAACACTGACAGATATCACTTTTATGTGGTTTTTCCCTATAAGCATCAGTCAATTCATAATAACCTTACTGAAAATTGCACAAACTCCTTTCTTGCTTCTTTTCTTTGGTGAACATTAGCTAAACAAACGATTATTTCGAAGGAACCAAGAATGAAGAGGCAGAAACTTTTGCAGGGGTTAAATTAAAAAATGAAGTTTTCTGGGATATTACAAGAAAATTTTGTGTTAATGACACCTACCATTCTGTCACATTTGCAAGTACATGTAACCTCTCATATCTCAAGGAGCACTCAACATTTTTGCACAACTGTTACTAAGATAACGACATATTATATAGATATCAAAAAGAGCATCTTCTGTTAAATATTAACAATTGTGTTCCCCATAGTTTCTTCTTAGCATAAATAAAATATGAGACCAAGATAATTCACATCTTTAGCTCCGAAATTCAAAGTAGGATTATTGCTAAATAGAAAGGAAGAAAGATAGCTGGGTGCAATGTACAAATCAGGCCCAAAACTTCAATATGATTTATTTTTCATAAGTATTAAAGAAGCTGTGTAATCTGCAAAAATAATACAAAAGCAAAAGGATATCATAATAATTATATAGATTTCATTCAATATATGTAGGCAATTGAAGCAGCAATTGAATTAAACTTGAGTAAGGCGGAGGCGGGTGCACAAGGGGAGCACAAAATTCAAAGGGGTTACCTCCCTGTAACCACATATAGCCAGAGGCGGATCTATGAGCCTCCAGAAGTAGGCAAGTGTCTACTTCTGAAATTTAATATTCAGTAGAACCCAATAAAAGTTCAAACGGGTGTCTACCCCTGATTCAATCAGTGCCTACCCATGATCCAATCCTAAGTCACTAAGTCAGTTCAATACTCGCAATACCACAAAAACATTCAACCCAAAAAAATCAAACGGGCCTGATATGTCTTCCTGTTGAATACTCTATTTCCATGTGCTAATGTGCTACCTAGTACCTACCATCGTCTCACTATTTTTAGTACACCAACTCCATGAGAAGGCACTGATTCTCATATTTGTTCCATCAAAATTCTGACCACCAGGGACAATATATCTATTTGTTTTGACATTCTTTTTATTTTAATGAAAATTACAAAGAGAAGATATTAGAGACAAAATCCATCATCAGTACACATAAAATGGAAGTTATTAAGAAATAATTTGCTTTTATTCAGTTTTTTATTTGGTTATTCGTTTAATTTTTTGTACATTTACTTTGTATATTAGAAAATATTACTTCAACTTTAGAAAAATATAAGAATATGTAAAAATTTTTTAGAAAATATTACTTCAACTTCAGCACGAATCTCAAAGTAGTTCAGATGGTTCAAATTTTTCTGCGTTGCGCTGCTTGTACTGCGAACAGAAAATCTAAATTCTTGTAAAACTTGTTTCTATTTTGCAATTTTAGCCCTCGACAAATTGTAACCTCTCTACAATTGTTTCTATTTTAAAATTGTAACCCTCGATAAACTTCTCAGCTCACTTTTTACTACAATATTGCAGCATCTTACATGACATAGATGTGCTTGTAAAACTCCTGTGACTTGGGCTTTTTCAGACAAGAATAGCTGATTTACCGTCAACTTCTTAATTTTATTTTG
>CAXKVX010003443.1:0-16823 GCA_964058865.1 Eleocharis quinqueflora | reverse complement strand
GGGAGCTACTGGAGTATGGAGACAGAAGATTTTGAGTGAGTTTCATGATTCTATTCAAGGGGGTCATTCAGGAATTACTGCTACCCACCATAGAATCAAAAGAACCTTTTACTGGCCAGCTTTGAAAGAGGCTGTTCATCAATTTGTGCAAGGGTGCCATAACTGCCAGATCAATAAAGGTGAACACACAACAAGGCCAAGTCTATTACAACCCCTCCCTATTCCTAATGAGGCATGAAGTAGCATTGGTATGGATTTTGTCACTGGTTTACCCAAATCCAAAGGCTATGAGGTTATTATGGTCATTGTTGACAGACTCACCAAATACAACCACTTTATTCCCATTAGTCATCCATATACTGCTTCTACTGTTGCTCAGGTGTTTCTTGATTAGATTTACAAACTCCATGGCCTTCCTACCAATATTGTGTCTGACAGAGACCCTATTTTCACCAGTAGGTTTTGGAAAGAGCTCATGCATTGATTAGGTGTTCAATTGAACATGAGTACTGCTTTTCACCCCCAATCTGATGGTCAAACTGAAAAAGTTAACCAATGTTTGGAACAGTATCTCAGAGCAATGGTATATGAGAAGAATTCTAAATGGGCTCAATATGTCTCCTTGGATGAATGGTGGTACAACACCACATGGCATAGTGCTATTAAACAATCCCCATTTGAGGCATTATATGGATATCCTCCTCCTGTGCTGGCTTTGGGAAGTGCACCGAGGAGTCAGGTAGAAAGTGTTAATCAACTATTGAGGGACAGACAAGCAGCCTTGATTCAATTGAAGGAGAATTTGAAAAAGGCACAGGAACATATGAGGAAGAATGAGGACAAGCATAGAGTGGAAAGGGCTTTTGCTGTAGGAGATTAGGTTTATCTCAAATTACAGCCTTACAGGCAAATTACAGTGGGGGGTGTTATAAATCATAAGCTGAGTCCAAAGTACTATGGCCCTTTTGAAGTTTTGCAAAGGGTGGGACATGTTGCATACCGTCTCAACTTACCTCATGGATCTCAGATTCATCCAGTGTTTCACGTGTCCCAACTGAAGGCTAAAATGGGAACCAGACACCTTTCAGTTAATAATGGTCCAATGGGAAGAGAGGAACCGTTGGAGATCAGAGAAAGGACAAAACTTCTGATTTCTTCTGTTATTTTGTCTAGAAACATCTGCTAATAATGTTTAATTTCTGTAATTGCTTAATTTTTACTTCATTTTACTTGTTAAGCCTATAAATAAAGACTGAGAACATTTTAGCTGAATGACTTTTGATATTTTAATAGAAAATCGTAGCTTGTTTAGCTGCAAAAGCTTGTTCTTCCTCTTCCTCTTCCCAAATTTATCTCCCAAACTCTTGCTACTCAAATAATCGTAGCAGAATAGGAACATGAAAATTGATGTAGGAGCGCACAACGAAAAACATGAAGAATAGGAACAGGAAAATCGATGTAGGAGCGCACAACGAAATTTCTTTTCCTTCGCAATGTGGAAATAAACATGAGTATATTAGATTAGATTAGATATTACAAGAGTTAATACTTAGATCACTGTTACCTCATCTGACCGAACATATATTTGCATTTATATTCTCACTGCTTTGTTCGGTAACTATTATTTTTTGTTTTAAGTAAATTTCGCTCGGACTTGCCAATCATTTTCCAATTATCCATGTTGAAAGCAGTTTCGAGAATTCAAATCTTCGACAAACAATTTGAAACCAATATTGAAAGGGAATATCAATATTGATACCGACTATCGATATCGATGTTGTTATGCACATTTAGTTGAGTTATTATGTATATTATTTGAGTTATTATGCATGTTATTTAAGTTATTAATGCACATTATTTTGTTAACATACATAATAATTTTTTCAGTACAAAAATAACATGAAATAACATACATAATAACTCAAATAATATACATAGTAACTCACTAAATATGCATAATAACATCGATATCGATAATAGATATCAATAATATGTACGAAACATTGTCCGTATTGAAAATGTTCGACCTCGTGATGCTTCAAAGGACATAATCCACCTTACCAGAGAATTAAAATGCTGCATCATATGTGGTTCCAGCTGACAATACAATCAGTTTAACTTCAACTTCTCTGACTTCTCATGATTCCTCACAACCTCGACTTTTACTTTTTTTTTTCTACCTTTTCTTTTCCTATTTTGTAAATAATTATATGTACTTTACTTCACCACTTGGGTGAATTTATTTAATGAAATCTGGGATCTCTGAGCCCCACCTTTCCATAAAAAAAAAAAAACAATTGGCAAAAGAAAATTAAATTTAATAGTAACTGGCCAAAATAAATCAGTTACCCAGTTTTAACAACACATAAACACCAAATAAGTACAATTTAACCTTACAAAAATATTAAATTAGTAAAAACAGAATACATAGCAGCCTGAAAATGGAAAATAAAAATTGATAATTATCAATTTAACCTAGCAGGCGCAGAGGACACAAAAATTTGATAATTATGCACCCAGAGTACAACATAGATGATTACAACACGCAAAGCACAATCTTTAATCTGACATGGATGAACTCGCCTGATGAGACAAACCATTATCCATGGATTCTAAATCCAGCTCTTCATCTGAGTCTATCACTTGTTCAAAGTCATAGTAAGCTTTTACCTGTATTTAACTAACAAGTTACTCCTATGAACAAAAATTAAAGCAAGAACAAGGACAAGGACAAGGACAAGAGAGTCTGGACTGATTAACAAAACATAAAGTTAGTACCTTAGGCCTAGGCCTTACTGCTTCAAAACTACGAAACACAGGAGATGAATAGTCAGGCGGGTTTAGTACAATATATGCACCTTGATTATTGTATCTTTCCTCTGTTGCCTGCATTTGAACAAGTTTCAAATTTTTAAATAAGCAAATTTATTCAGGCTGTCAAAATAACTTGCTCATTGTGTTTCAACAAAAGCTGATACTGACTTTATACGCCTTATTTTCTCACAAATTTAGCATTAGTATGGAAGATGTATACAGTATAGCAAGTTTGACAAAAATTGACACACACTGAGCTAAAAAACCATACTAGCTCCAAAATATAAATTTACAAGAACTGGTGAGTTTAACATAATAAAAAAAATTATGCCACTCCAATTTACAGCATTGACCTCTAGTTTCCTTGCAATAATTTATTACAGGTCATAGCACGTTAGCATGTAACCGAATAAATTTATTGTTAACAGCAACATAGTTCTAATATCAAAGCAACTCATGAGGAAGAATTCTATAGATAAACATTCAGCCGTATGCATCAACATAAACTCACCAAAATAGCTAGCCAATAAATACTGGTAAGAACAAGTGCTTGGTCTTAGAAGCACAAAAATAAATAAATAAAAGATTGTAAATAGCAAATGATGTCATGGGTACCTGAAATTGAGGGTAATCAGGCGCACTGAAAAGAGTGATGAGTTGTCCTGATGTAACCACATGGTCAATAGTGTAACCTTTATCCATTCCTCCCAGATCATCCCTTTTATTTCTTGCATCGGGGCCTTCATGGGACCTGATAATCAACTACCGTTTAACACAAGAAAAAAACAAACACTACCTCAGAATATTCATATTCTTTATACATACAAATCATGAAGCTAAAGAGACGCACATATTGTGTCTAATGCAAGAAGATTTAACTGACTAAATATGACAATTTAGCTGCTAGAGCATGCGAATTGTAACATAAATATAAGCTATAGCTGACAAAGTTCATACATAAAGCAAAAAATGAGCACAAATGTTGTTACTAAATATGCAATATTGCAACTTATTTAATAGCCATAAGGAACTAATATCATACCACCAAACAAAATACCAACAGTATATATAAAATAGCTGCATGAGATATCTCAAGCATACCTCAACAAGACCTCAGATATAACACATTACACCCTTTAAAATATGAAATATAACATAAACACTTGCCCCTTCCTATAATTTTAGAAGTTACCAAGACTATCCTTCGCCACTGCTTATTCTTACCTACATTTAGAGGGCTATATAACTACTTCTATAAACGGTAGGCGAGGATGGTGCATGCCCTAATAAAGGACATATTGATATATCCTGTTTCCACAGTATGCACGATATATCATCCCTTAATGGGCTAACAAGAAATTGCTCCAAGTGTATGAATCTAGGAGAAAAAAAGGAAACCAATAAAATTTATGACAAACCTTTATTTGGTACTTGTACAAAAACTCCTCAGTCATGTCAGGACCCCACAACAAGCCAATCCCTCTTTCATTATTGGGTGACAGACCTGGTTTCTTTGATGGATCTGACCAGAGAACATCACCAGGAATCAAGTTTGCACCATGCCATGGTGGATCAAGCACTATCCGTCTTGCTCTCTCCAGCTCATCCAATGAACCTAGCTTCAGAACACCACTCATGTCCCCAACAATCTTACGGCTTTTATTCTTCTTGCCCTTCTGTTTCTTAGGGGGAGCAGTCACGACAGCCCGAAAGAGGCCTCCATGTGCAGTGTAGACACGACCTGCTATTATAGAGGCAAGAGGAAGACCCTCGAAGCATCGCAAGCACTTGCGGTAAACCATCTGGCCCTGATCACCAAACTTGGCCATAACCTCTTGCTCAAATCCATAAATAGAGGTGCAATACTTGGATTCATGGTTGCCACGCAGAAGGAAAACACGATGAGGCAAAAATATCTGGAAAAATCAAAGATACAATGCAAATGATAAAGAATCCAGGATGGCTATGTAAAAGTAATTTAATTTGGTTCCAGATAAATTATTCTAATTGCATAATCTTAAAATCAGAAACTGCAGCACCAGTGGTGCACCTTTCTATCTGTCTGATAATGGGAAATGAAGGAACTATCAGATGTAATTATTAAAAAAAAAATTGTTCTACAACTGAGAAGACCACATCCTGTCTGCGAACCAGTAATTTGGTTCCCAGCAATGTTTACAAACCCAATTCTGCTATATTAATTGTCCAGGAACTCAGTTGTGTTGTATCATGTATATCTAGTTCGCAGATATTCTTTGCGAATCAAATAATACTGTTCACGAATATTGTTAACAGACCTCCAATTTGTATAATTTTCTGGGTTTTGAGTTCCCTTTCCTTTTTTCACTTTTATTAACAAAAAGACGCCTTTGCGGCCCAAAGATGAAGCACATGCCTAAGAAATGGAAGATCTTTTATAAAAGTAAAGAGGTGTCTAGACTTTTTCATCCTTTATTTCAGATACGTAGAAATTAAATAGCTGAGTTTAAAACTAAGCAAAGACATCAAGTTTGCCCCCCCCTCTCTTTCTGATTTCCATTTATTACATTCTAACATCTAACATGCACATAATCTCTTATCCAAACCAAGTTTTCTAAAGACCATAGTATCACAACTAAAAAAATATGAATAGCTCGTTTAGTTCCTGTTAAATATAACCTTCTATGGTTGGCACTTGGTCGTGACAATTGCGACAACAAACAGCTATTTAAATTTCTCAACAAAGGAAAATAAGCCCATATTCTGACATTTATCAACCTAGATACAAAAATAAACTAGCCTTTTCAACTATTATGAGTTAATTCGAAGTTCTACTCCCTTTCACAGCTCATGTCTTGACTGATGATCAGATCTTAAGATAGGCAAAATCTTGACAGTGATTGGCAAGACAATAACAAATTTCAAATTCGCAGTGGCGGAGCAACTAAGAGTCAGGGTGAATCATGTGACCCACAAAATTGACCCTGTAATTGAAAAAAAAAATCTGAATAATATGTTTATAATTTATGTTTTTAATATGCATCATTTTAAACCATCATGAAGAAAAAAACTAAATTTTGAATCACCCCGAAAAAAAATTCTGAATCCGCATCCGCCCTGCTCCCAGGCAACAAACTTATAACAACAATACTGGAATACCAAATTTCAAAATTGAAAGTGAGCAAACCTTCCAAGCGAGAAGCAAAACAAAAGTTTCAAGCCCCCAAGCTCCTCTATCAACATAATCCCCGTTAAAAACGAAGAAGCGATCTTCGCCAGGAAAGCCAGCATCTTCCAAGAGAAAGATCACATCATGCAACTGCCCATGCACATCACCTACCACTACGATACTAGCGCCTTCCCCATTAGCTTGTGTCGGGTCGATCCGAACACAATTGGGCTCTCGGTGGAGCATATTGGAAGCAGTGAGGATGAGGCGCTGGAGAAAAACAGGGGGAAGGATGGTTGGGAGCTGAGAAGGGGGGAGGTGGCGAGACGACCAGGAAAGTACGGAGGTGAAGTGGCGGATCCAGGCGCGGGTAAGCTCGCCTTCCGGCGGCGGCCATGAGAGAGGGGTTGTTAACGGTTCCGGTACGGTTGTGGGGTTTTCTGCGGCGGAGGAAGAGGGTTGAGGGTTGTCGCCGTCTGTATGGTTGGGTTCGGACATGGAAGGAAGGAGAGCGCGCCGCGGGGGTTTGAGTGTCGGATTTCGGGTTTCGGACCTTTTGAGGAGGGAAGGTCGAGCAGAGGAAGCAGGGGTCGAGGGGTCCGAATCTGCTACTATTTTCAACAAAAAGGAGGGCCCTATTATTCCCATCTTTACCGTCAAAGTAAAAATGGACGTCTCAGATTGGATTAACTTTGATTGAGGGGGCCTTTCTTTATGAGATCTAATCCGTTCGTTCAAATCTGACGGTTAAAATGTGAAAAGTAGGTGATTTCAATCCGGGGTCGAGAGGAGCGAGTCGGAATTTTGATCTTATTTATTCTTAAATTAATTCTTTCCTGCATATAACCCGCACGGTAACTGTACTGTTGCTAATTAACAACACACTGTAGTACTACTCATTTTTAAGATTTTTTTTAAGTGGGTCAATTGTATTATAAATTAAAAAAAATTATTGAAAATAATAAAAACAAGCGAGAGCTGAGAAATTGGTATTTATATTGAGTTTTGTTTTCAAATTTCTCTAAACTATGTAGTAATTGATTCTAAATTTTGAAATCTCAATATTTCGCTGAAATTATTTTAGGCAATGTCACAAGAGATTTTCGAATTTTTCATTTGTGACAACTTGCTATCTGAACTTCTAATTTGAACAAACACTCTCTTAGAATTTCAAATCAATGACAAAGACCTCCTAGATGATAAATTATTATCTAATACTAAAATTTAAGTATAAAATGATCAAAATATTTTTATTTAATAGAGTAATGTTTATATTATTTATGTTGTATGAAATTTTAGTTTGTTAAAATTTATGATAATTTTTTAAGTTGTAAGTATTAAATAAAATATTCATAATACATAACAAGTTTGTTATTTCAATTTTTTATGTTTTAAAAATTCAGTTTATTCAACACTATTTGATTAAATGTACAAAACACATGATGTTAAAATGTTCTTGATAAATTTAGCATTTTCAATTAATTTTACAAATCATAATATTTTACACATTTAATATCGAATTAATTTATATAATTCATTATTTCATATTTTTCTATTTATATGTAAATAAATGTTTTTATCAACTTTAATGATGTATGAAATATTTTTTTATTCAAATAAAATGAACTATGAAATAAGAAATAATAAACAACATATGATTATGAATATTTAATTGTCAATATTTATTTTTATAAAATATTATAAACTTTTCATAGATTAAAATTATATAAACATAAATAAATTAAACATTACTAATCGGATCTCATGTTTTTGCATAAAAAATTAACACAAAAAGAAATCTGATCATAGAGAATGGTATTGAGTAATTAGTTTGAGTACCAGTTGAATTTTCCTTCTTGGAGATCTCTGCTATATATATATAGCCTAAGGTTAAAATCATAGAGAATGTTTTTGAAGACTATAGCACACATATCTGAAGATTGAACCGACCCACGAAGTTGAAGATGTAGCACATATATTTGAAGACTGTAGCACAAAGATGTGAAGATGTAGCACACATATTTGAAGACTATAGCACACGAATTTGAAGATGTAGTACACAGAGTTGAAAACTGTAACACACAATTTGAAGACTGAAGCCGACCCATGAAGGTGAAAATGTAGCACACGGTATTGAAGAGCACCATCTGAACCTTGTTGTGCCAAAAAGAGTACCATAATAGTCGGAACAAGAGAAGAAAAGAGTTGTACCAAGTTTTACGGAGTCGAGTTTTGGACTGTGCCGAGACGAGCCGAGACTTTCTATGCCGCGTTGTGTCGAACTTCGTGGCGTGTTGTATCTTGCCGAGACGAGTCATGTAGTGTCATGCCGAGTCAAAATTTGTCGTATCGTGAGTCATGTTGGTGCAATTAAAGAATTAAGGTAGAGCCCATAATACTGAAATCCTATCTAAGCAATTACAGTTCAAATAAAACATTCGTGCAATTATTTAAGATATAAATTAAATAAGGAGCAGAAGCGTAAACTTATAACTGTCTCTTAAAGCCTCTCGCATTTTGCCACTCAAGCAAGTCGAGAAGTCGGTGAAGAGTGAAGACGACCGGACGACACCTCGATGTGCTAGCGGATCTTTCTAAGCAACTCCCGATGCCAACTTTTCTTCAAGGTCACGAATGAAGCGAGAAGTATTCTATCAGTAATGGTGAGATAGAGAGGCCCATGCACAACACATGTGCCCTAACATATCATACCGATAATGCTTAGAGATCCAGCGCCTTTTATACTAGCGAAAATGTATCTTGGAAAGATACAATAATTGATACCAAATATTCTTTGGAATATTTTATAATATATTATCTCCAATTCTTTTTCAAATTATGATATTTACTACTATAAATATGTTCCTTAAATTTGGTATTATTTGAAACACAAGTTAGAAATATATCGACAAAATAAGGCAAGGTTTTCTGCCTCAGCGCAGGTCTCTTGCGGTCGCAATTGACTTGGATGCAAACTTGGTAGAAACTTATGGTTTAGAGTTTGATAAGAAATTGATGCTTACGGTTTAGGTTTTGATAAGAAATAGTTAAATTGTAAAGAAATAAATTGAACTATTAATAATAGTTAGAAATAATTAATAAATAATTATTTAGGATTTCGAGTGTGATAAGAGTATGCATGAGTACTTTATTATTCTAGTATGGAATGACATGGTGATATATGCTAATCAAAATCATATTATAATAATTTTGTAGGTGAAATACGAATGATATGATAAAAATTCAACAATAAAAATGTTGATTTCACCACTATCACGACACTTGATGAAACTCAGGTGTTGCATCTTAAAGAGAGATGTCGGGTTTTTACCTGCATAAAAGAGGTTATTTAATCTATTTTTTCTTTTTACATTACTTTGAATATACTAAATATTTGTTATTTGTCTAAGAGTCTGTATTTTTTTGTTTATTTATTGTGTACGGGTTCTTTGTGAGAAGTATTGCATGATAGGATTTCTAGTACATAAAAAACTTATGAGCCACTTTTGATCAGAAAATGAGTGCAAATGAAGCCAACTCGAGACAGAAATGCACGATTGGACAAGATGAAAATCAACCATTGGTGTATTTCTTTTTTTGTGATAGTCACGAATATCACAATTATTAGATAGTTCTCTTAATAAGCATTATCGTACCAATCAACATTTGATAGTAACAATATATTGTAACTTCAATTCTTTATATTAGCATGTAATGTTTTGGATTGTAAGATCTAAATATTTATATGTACTATTCTTAATTAGTGATAGTACAAAATTAACACTCTTCCACGCTATTCCAATTATCACAATTCTCGTGCGACTTCTAAATATTAATCTGAATAATATTCTTCCTTCATTATTCCATGGTAAAAAGTGAACGGGTTATTGATAGCAACTCTAGAAATAATACATTTTCCTCTTATATATGGCTCCCAAGCGAATCGAATTAAAAAAGCTAAAATTTAAAGAATATCGAATTTTATTTAAATATTAATTTAAAGTTTAAATATACGTAATAAGGAGAAAGTTTAGAAAAAAAGGAGAAAATGATTCGAATTTTACAAACGGAGTTAGCAATTCCGCTCCGTCAAAAGAGCATCAGATAAGGACTTATTGCTTGTATTAAATGTGAATGTATTTTTTTTATGAGAGCTGATACGTAGATATCAATATTGATACCGACTATCGATATCGATGTTATTATACATATTTGGTTGAGTTATTATGTATATTATTTGAATTATTATGTATGTTATTTTTTTGTACTGAAATAATTATGCATGTTATTTTTTGTACTGAAATAGTTATGCATGCTATTTGAGTTATTATGCACATTATTTTGTTAACGTGCATAATATTTTTTCAGTACAAAAATAATATGAAATAACATGCATAATAATTCAAATAATGTACATAATAATTCAACTAAATGTGTATAATAATATCGGTATCGATAGTCAGTATCAATATCGATATCTACAAAATATTTTTCTTTTTATTTGATTTTTGAGTGAATTCAGTGTATCTTTAACCGAAGAGGACTAAAACGAAGTTGGTAGGCCAAATCGCTGACATATGGGACCAGCATAAGAAATTCTACTTGTTGGTGGTCATTATGGACTGTTCTGGGTGCACGGAAGAATATACAAGAAAACGAAACAGTGACAACTGGAGGGAAAGATGGGTCCGAATCTGCTATTATTTGAACAAAAAGGAGGGCTCTATTATTCACATCTTGGCCGTAAAAAAAAATGGACGGTTCAGATCGTCTTTACTTTGATTGAGGGAGCCTTTCTTTATTAGATCTAATCCGTTCGTTTAAATCCGACGGTTCAAATGTGAAAAGGAGGGCTTCCTTTTCTTGTGTTGAAAAGTAGGTGATTTCAACCGGGGAAAGATAGTGGAGTAGAGACGTCAGAGGAAAAAAAAGGGTTTCGCCCATGCTTTTTCAATGTACAGCAAACATGTATCTGACTTTTTTTTTTACAAAATACTTTGCAATTCTTATTATTGATTAATAAACTGTTGATAACACAGTGAACTTTTTATTTAATCAGATATATAAAACATATATCTGATTATATATATAAATATGTTGTAAAAAAGAAAATTGTTTGTTTTTTAAATGTACTAGAAATAGCTGTATAAAATTACCATTTTAAAATTATAAAGAAACAATACATTTTATACCATTTATATAATAATATAAACTGTCATTCCATTCATACAAAAAACTATTTTATTTAAAGTTCCTTTAGAATTCCAAAGGAACCGTTCTTTTTATACATCTAAAAAAGTAAAAAATCTTTCTTCTTTTACAAAATATTTATATGTTCATCAATCTATTTCATTTTTTTAAAGTTCTAAAGTCGAATTTGAGTTTTAAAGTTCTTAAGTCGAATTTTATAAACACTATAAAAAAATGAACATGCTTTTTAAACAGTTTTCTGAACATATTGACACGTTATAGTATTTTTTTACCGTAATTTCTTCATATGACTTTCAAATTAAAATGATTCAAAATTTTGTAGAAATTTAAAATGATTCAAGATAATGCTACCATTTTGATTTTGAGTTTTCTCAGCATTCAAGCGGAGAGTTGTCAAAGTAATTATTTTATTACGAATTTTATTTCGAACGCAACATTTTTTAATCACTATACCAACGGCGCCATTTCTTATACATACCATATCAGCAGTCTGATCATACTTATCTCTTTTTTTTTATCTTTATTTATTCTAATTTGATGATTCCGAATTTATATACAACAATTTCAGATATATGTAGTTGTGAAAAAAAATTAAAATACTTTGAAATTTATGAGTTTCTTTCAAATTGATGGCAGACAAAAAAAATCAAAATCTTTATTCAGCATTTGTAATTGAACTAAGCTTTCCAGGTATAATTGCGTGCTCTGTTTTGTCAATTGATCTTAATTTTTCTTGCCTATTTTTTTTTTCTAAAGCAATGTCCGTACAGCCTTTCGTGCAAGTCTCCTGGTGTTGTTCAACAAGAAAATTAATGAGAAAATTCAGTCCTCTTGTGTATGTCTTATATGCATGTATGTATCTATCTATGCTTTTAATCAATTTATTGCAGGACATAAAGCCATATCAATTAACCAATCAAATTAAAGAAAGAAATTAGCAAGAAATCATTTTCAAAACCAAAAGTCTTGCTCTAGTCCTGTTACCCTTTAACTGATTTCTCAATAAGAGCATCAATAATCTCTCTCTCTTGTTCTTAACAAACACATGCAAACACACAACCAAACACACCTCAAAATGGTAACATGGAGAGCATGGATTCGTCGAAAACATGGCCACAGGCGCATAATATTCCATCATAAGGTAATCAGGCCAAAAACCAGGCACCTTTCTGATGCCATATGGCTCAAAACATTGTCTAAAAAGCTCAAGCATTGTTTACATCTCTTAAGGAAAGGGTTGCATTTAAGAGGATTGCTGAATTCAGGCGTGCGAAATCCGAAAAGACGTCGGACATTCGCAACAACATCGAGTCGAATATCAAAACAAGCAGGGCTATATTCATGCAAACCATCGACTTCTTTCCGTGATGAGGCGATTGCTGATTGCTTGGAGTTTATAAGGAAAAATTCCATGCCAGCAGAGGAAAATATTGCTGATTCTTCTGATGAAGCACCGAGAGCTAATTGAATGCCATTCATGTTAAAATGTTTTAGATTCTTCATAATATCGTTATTTTTCCTTCCTATGAATCGTCTTTTAGCCATTTTTAAAGAAAATATCACTTTGTGCACTTACAAAGCTAGATTGCTGTTAAACATATATAACTGTTGCTGACAGCAGAAAAGTATATCATGTGCCTCAGAAGGGACCTTCAGCCTTCAGGTGAATCCGTATCCTCTGAAATGGTCAGTCATTTCAAAACAAAAATGGACAGTTTTTGTGTATCAGTACTGTAGCAATTACTGTGCGGACAAGGTAAAACGCTGTAGCTGCGATGAGAAATCAGAGAGGGCCACTGCCCATTTCAGTGAGGTATTTCAGGGGACGTGAATTCCCTTCGGGTGAGCCTGTAATCAAATTTCAGGATTGTTGCACATAGCAGGCCAGACTAGTGGATTATTAATTTTCGTGCCATGTCATTCATGCATTAATGTGGGAAAATTTTCATAGAGCGTCAAGCAGTAAAAAATTTCAACAGATAGGGTCAGAGACACTCTAAAAATTGCACAGAGAGCCAAGGGCGCGACTATTAGTCGCGCCCCTAAGGAGATTCCGTTTTTTTTTTGCTGAAATCAAGGCATTCTGCAACTGCTTTTTCAGTTGTGGGCCCTACCACTTAGGGGCGCAACTAATAGTCACGCCCCTAAGTGTTGCTGACAATTTTTTTTGCATATAGTATTAATAATCATAACTTAGCAAAAAAATTTGTCAGCAACACTTAGGGGCGTGACTATTAGTTGCGCCCCTATGGTAGGGCCCACATTTGAAAAAACAACAGCAGAATGCCTTGAATTCAGTGAAAAAATCGAAATTTCTTAGGGGCGTGACTAATAGTCACGCCCCTGGCCCTCTGTGCAATTTTTAAGGTGCTATTGGCCCTATCTGTTGAACATTTTTGAACCTTGGCCCTTTGTGAAAATTTTCCATTAATGTGTTAAAATTACCTCACATGTCGTGCAGGTACGGATCCGTATCCCCTGCGGTGAAAAAAATTCTACGCGGAGAGGAGAGATGATTTGGACAGTTTGATTAAAGAACAACATTCGATCGACGATTATATGATTCAGAAGAGTTTTTGATATTATTAATTAATTAGTATCGTTGATCTAAATCCGATGGATCAAATCGTATCTATTCTCTTTGAGGAGGAAAAAACTTCTGCACCTGATTTCTTTTGCGCAGGTCAAACGCACGAAACGATCACGCAAATAGTCTCTTTCATCTTACGTTGCGTTTTAAGAGCGTAAGAATTTTCTGTTGCGTCTTATGTTGCATTTTTAGTAAACGTAGGAATTTTTTTCTTCTGTTTACGTTTGCGTTTAGTTAAACGTAAGAAACGTTAAAGCGTTAATTTTTTTTTAACGTTTAACGTGGAAACTAACGGTGCACAATAGAACCACAAAAATTATGGAAAAACTCCAAAAAAAAAAGAAAAAAAATTACATGCAATCACACATCAACACAATCATACCCAAATCTAAAATAACAAATTAAAACATAAGTACTGAAGTACATAACATTAAAATTAGCTTAATTGTTTTTCACCAATTTCCTCAAAAAAACTATATTTCACCAAATCAGGGTTTAGAAAAAAAAAAAAAAACTCTTGCATAAACCCTATGTCCATATACCAACAAAATCAAGTGATAACTTTGGTCCTCCGTCAATTAGAACTTCGGTCTCACTCCAATGGCTTGCCCCGATCAAAGACATGTTCTTCACAATCACAATCATCATACAATGCCTTCAACGCACCGCAATCTAGGAACCTGATGAGAATGAAATAAATAAAGAAAGTTCTTAGTTCTTACTATCCACATCATCATTCAGAAACGTATTTCTTTGTGATAAATAACATAAACATTCATGAAAACACCGCAAAGCATCATATCCTGCTACGAGAAATGTTTTTTTATCCGAGTACTTCATTTATGGGTGGTATCCTTTCATGAAAACTCCAAACATTTCAGAAAACCACCACGATGAAATATAGAATACCACTCTAAGCTTTTCATGCCTATTACCTCATTTATGGGTGGCAAACATTAAGGAAAACACGACAAAACATCTTATCCTGCTAGATAAGTGTTTCTGATCAGAGTACTTCATTTATGGGTGATAACATTTCAGGAAAACTCCAAACCTTTCAGGAAACCACCACGAAGAAATGTAGAATATCATTCTAAGCGCTTCATGACTATTACTTCATTTATGGGTAAACATTCAAGAAAACACCACAAAGCATCTAAACCGGCTATGAGAAGTGTTTTTGATCCGAGTACATTTATGGGTGACAACCATACATGAAAACACCACAAACATTTATGGGTGACAACCATACCCTACTACTACGAGAAGTGTTCTTGGTATGATTACTTCATTTATTAGTGGTCACCTTCAATGAAAAGTCTATACCTTTCATGAAACCACCACGGAGAATTATAAAATACCATTCTAAGTGCTTCAGGTCTGCTTACTTCATTTATGGGTGGTAAAAATTCAAGAAAACACCGCAAAGCATAAGTCCTGCTATGTGAAGTGTTTCTGATCCGAGTACTTCATTTATAGGTGGTAACCTTTCAAGAAAACTCCAATCCTTTCAGGAATCCACCACGAATAAATGAAGAGTACCAGTCTAAGTGCTTCATGACTATTACTTCATTTATGGGTGGTAAACATTCAAGAAAACACCCGCAAAGCATCATATCCTGCTACAAGAAGTGTTTTTTATCCGAGTACTTCATTTATGGGTGGTATCCTTTCATGAAAACTCCAAACCTTTCAGGAAACAACCATGATGAAATATAGAATACCACTCTAAGCTTTTCATGCCTAATACTTCATTTATGGGTGGTAAACACCACAAAGCATTTTAACTTGATATGATTACTCAATTTATGAGTGGTAACCTTCCAAGAAAACTCTATACCTTTCATGAAACCACCACGAAGAAGCATAGAATAACATTCTAAGTACTCCATGTCTACTTACTTCATTTATGGGTGGTAAACATTTAAGAAAACACCGCAAAGCATAAGTCCTTCTATGAGAAGTGTTTCTGATTCCAGTACTTCATTTATGGGTGGTAACTTTCAAGAAAACTCCAATCCTTTCACGAAACCACCACTAAGAAATGTAGAATACCACCATAAGCGCTTCATGACTATTACTTCATTTATGGATGATAAGCATTCAAGAAAACACCGCAAAGCAACTTTTCAAGCTACGAGAAATGTTTCTGATCTGAGTACTTCATTTATGCGTGGTAACCATTCAAGAAAACTCCAAACCTTTGAGGATACCACCACGAAGAAAAGTAGAATACCATCCTAAGCGCTTCAAGACTATTACTTCATTTATGGGTGGTAAACATTTAAGAAATCACCGCAAAGCTTCTTGTCCTGCTACGAGAAGTGTTTCTGATCCGAGTATTTCATTTATGGGTTGTAACCTTACAAGAAAACTCCAAAACTTTCACGAAACCACCACAAAGAAATGTAGAATACCACTCTAAGCGCTTCATGACTATTACTTCATTTATGGGTGGTAACATTCAACAAAACACCACAAAGCATCTTATCTTGCTACGAGAAGTGTTTCTGATCCGGGTACTTCATTTTTGGGCGTTAAACATTCAATAAAACACCGAAAGACATATTATCCTACTACGAGAAGTGTTTCTGATTCGAGTACTTCGTGTATGGGTGGTAATCTTTCATGAAAACTCCAAACCTTTCAAGAAACCACCGTGAATAAATGTAGAGTACCAGTCTAAGCGCCTTCATGACTATTACTTCATTTATAGATGGTAAACATTCATGAAAACACCGCAAAGCATCATATCCTGCTACGAGAAGTATTTTTGATCCGAGTACTTCATTTATTTGTGATAACCATTCAGGAAAACTCCACAAAGCTTCCTATCCTACTACGAGAAGTGTTCTTGATATGATTACTTAATTTATGAGTGGTAACCTTCGAAAAAAACTTTATACCTTTCATGAAACCAACATGAAGAAGCATAAAATACCATTCTAAGTGCTTCATATCCCCTTACTTCATTGGTGGTAAACATTCCAGAAAACACCGCAAAGCATAAGTCCTGCAATGAGAAGTGTTTCTGATCCGAGTACTTTATTTATGGGTGGT
>CAXKVX010003442.1:0-20288 GCA_964058865.1 Eleocharis quinqueflora | reverse complement strand
TGCTTTAGAGACAGAAAACACGAACTCCCTAGATTGCAACTCGAAAGTAGAAAACAATGAGAAAGAACTAGACAATACAGTGATGGCATTAGAAGCAAGCTTGACCTCCAAGAGCCAAACCATTCACATTTCACAACAAAATAACAGTCCAAATAAGGTTTCACATACACAATTTGTACAAACCAAACCCCAATACAACTGAATTAAAGCACCTGTACTCTATACACCTCAACGAAACTCTTTTGCTTGAGGAACAAATCCTAGATATAAAAGCCACACCAAACTTCTCAAGGAAAACAAAAATGAAAACACACCTCACATTCAACAAGAATAAAAAAGGAAATTGAATCTGAATAATATGGAACGTATCAAGCTTTTAGACAACAGAAGGTCATACCACATTATATTTGTTTTATTCAGATGATACATCCACACAAGGACCATTCTCCTACAGAAAAATTAAACAATAAAAAATTAGCATTTCTAAGATTTATAATGAATGGGACATTGTTTCTCATCCCATGCCTAACGCCAGCATTTGCTTTTATTTAATACAACATTGAATTGCATGTATAAATAATAAATCAAAGGGGGGCATGACATGCAATCCATATCCTACAAATGATCTCTATATAGATTTCAATGTTTATTGATATATTGAAATATCCAAGCCCTGACTGTGGGATTTGATCAGCTCCCCCAAATTCAATGAACATACCAAAACTGTAACATTTAAAATATATCACATCAAATCATCTAAAACGATTCTGATTAAAAATGCAGGCAAACTGAGACTAAGTAAAACAAAATCAACAACTAATCATTTTCTGTCTGTCGGTCATGCTGCTGCAACATAATTTCAAAACCATTTTACTATTTTCAAGATTTTTACTTTTGTACATACAGTACATTCTTACCAATTGTAATTTTACACTGTTTGTCCTTCTGTAGAAAAAACTGTTAAGTCATTGTTGTAATTTGTTTTGCTTTTTTTCCTTTTGAAGTTGTTTCCTGCTGCCATTGTATGCCTGTTACGTCTTAACTCTTAACACACATACAGCACATGGCACCTTCCAAAAACAGTTAGGTGGCTCATTGAAATACCCAACTTGTTTGTCCAACAAACAAAAATGTGAGTTTTGAATTAAATTTCGAATAAGGGGCAAAAGAAGAATTAGCATACCACATTCTTTTTCTCTTCTTTGCAAGATACCTCTGACTTCGGTATAGTACCACCAGTTATTGCTGTAATTTGAAAATTAGTCCACATTATGAAAAAGGTGTGATTAAAAAAAATTGGCTGATCCATAGCTTTACACATTCTCAGTACATTGGGCCATAAAAATTTACAGTATCAAATAAGTATGTAATGTAAACATATAGTTCACACATTACAAAAGGAGTTTATTAGTTTAGAAGACAATGAGGAAGCTATTTAGAATAATTAAAGGAACAGGACCATTTCCAGCAAAAGGAGAAACTTACCAGATCCTCCAGACAGGTTGTTTTCCAAGCTGGTTTGATTTTCCTTCTCACAACCATCTTTCTTCTCCTTCTTTGCCTTTTTTAGGTTTTCCTTCACAACAGCTGGCTTACTTGGGTTCTTGTTAGTAGAAGCCCTAACCCTGGAACCCACATTAGACACCTTCTGAATAACCTCTGTGTTTAGAGATCTTGGTTTCAGATTCACATTGCCCTTAGAGGCAGATATAGCAGGTGTGTTTTTGGGGCCCTCATCACTAATGGCGCTGGATTTGGGAGACTCGGATTTTCTGTGGATGGAGACTTTTAGCTGTTCAGGATCTTCTATGATGCCATATATGTTGAGAATGTCTTTGACACTGTCATGCAGTTCGACTGAGAGATGGTGCTGAACTATATATGATTTGAGCTCCTCTCTCATACGATCCAATGGCTAAAAAGTAAATAGAGTTTACCAATTAGAGACATTTCAGTGCCAATACCAGTACCATAGTAGTAAAATGGTCACATATCTCACTAAAATCCATAGTTATTATGCCATTAGGCTGGGTGGTGCCAGAAGATTTGACAGGGGATAGAACAAGAATTGGAAAACAACAGAAATCAGCCAACAAGATAGAAAGGAACAAAAGGAAATGTAATTTAGCAAGAAAAGTTTACAAAGGATAACATTTGTTGCTTTGAAAACTTGAATTGAGCAAATCATTGCAGAATAAGGGGACCATAGGGATACTGACACATGACTAGTCAGATTCTGCAGTTTAGTAGTACATAACAAGCCAAAGCCAAAAGTGCTGATCCATTTTATTTTGACATTTTTATTGTGTCGTATTATATTCAGGATCAATTAACAAGAACATTACATACAAGGTTTTCGGTACACTAGTTAGGAACAGAAACGTTGCATATAGTACAGAATTTACATGACATAATAAAAACAAGCCTCATGCACTTATGTCCTCAAATCTATATATTAATGAATGCAAGTGGGAACAGACTTTACATACCTCACATCCAGCCTCAAGCGCAAGCTTGAAAAACCCAAGAGAGACTTCGTGCTTGGAGGCAGCCTCAGCCAGCTTGATTTGAGTCATCCAATAGGACACCGACGAAATCATGCTGAATCGACGCCTAGCAATAGTAGAGCCTGACATATTGGATAAAGGTGTCTCGCTCTTCAGTATGCTAGATCTAGCAGAGGATGGAGTGTTGGTGGGCTTGTTGGTGGGCTTGTTGGTGCTACGAGGTGTTGTGACAGGTTTGGTTGGGATGGAGAGCCTTCTAGGAGGTTTTGTGGAGGATGATTTGTCCTTTCCAGATATATTTAGAACGCTCACGCTCTTGGTGATATCAGCAATTTGCTTTGTAGACCTAAACACGATAGCATGTAAGCTATAACTCCAACTGACTACTTATTTTAGAATTTCAAATTAATGTATTATGTTGATTTCAGTGCCCATTAGGAAATGTTTGATTGAAAATATACTGAACCAGCCATTGCTTCATTCCAAAAACATCTGGCACCAATCAAGTTTCAATTCAATGAGTTCTTTATTATTGAATCTTTTTGAAACAAATTATAAATATTGGGTGTTTTTCAATATGTAGAGCTAAAAAATGGAGCCCCAAACCCTAAAACTATAGCTTTCAAAAGGAATTAATTATTATACATTTAGCTTGTTTCCAGCATCACTTCGACTGAAAGCATAAGTGCTCCAATCTTGACAAATCCGATATTGATCAGATTATCAAGATCACAACAGCAACCCCTTCCCTGTCTACATGTTTTGGAATGAAGCAACCAATTGTTGTAGATATTATTGCCAAAAAAAAAATCAAACAAATGGAACACAGAATGGTGCTATTAGGGACCACGAATTAGGTTTACACTTCATAAAGCCTCTACAATACGTAAGTAAAATCAAAATCCATGATATCGCCTAAAGACGTTGGACAACATGTTAACTTTTTCTCGTTAGAAATAAACCAAATAATATATTTCAAAACATAAAAAGTAAACAAAATGAAAGAACAAGTCAAAATCATACCTATTCGATGCATGTACATCATTAACCTCCTTAGTTTTTGTACCGGAGCGAAGGGGAAACCGCAATTTTGAAGATCGCACGGCAGAACCTATCGCAAGAAATGAAAAACAGTTTTCAAAAATCGCTCAAACCAAAATAAGAACAAATCCATCGAAATTGACAGTGGATGGCAGTGAGAAATGAGAACCTCTTGGAGCGATCGATTCAGTCTGAGCTGCCTCCATTCTTCACGTCCCCTCGCGATCGGAGAAAACCTCAAGAGGAATGGGAATTTTCGCGTGTGCTCTGTCTTGGAATGGAAAATGGGGTGGGGGTTTTGAAGCGTTGCGGTTTTGTTTATTTTGGTTATTTTATCTTTTATGTGATGGGGTGGATTTGATATAAATGGGAATAGAAGTGGCACAGATGCGCCTGTGGGCTCCACTTGCGCCGTTTCGTAGGATTTGAGCGGGAAGATTTTCGAAATTTGGAATCCTACGCTCTTTCGTCTTGAATTTTTGTGATTTACGAAACTTTGAAGTCGTTAGTGGTAGTTTTGTTAGGTTTAAACTTTCAAAGCCTCACAAGTCACAAGTCACAATCCTTACATTCATTGGATTTACTTTCAGAAAAGCAGATCGTGAAGAAATCTCTGAATATTAATTTCGCAACAGATGGTACGGATTTCAAATTTCTTGAGGGTACATCTGTAAAAAAGATGAGAGGAATGTATTCTCCGTTTTAGAGGTATTCACTGTCAAAAGTTTGGTCGGAGCGTTACCGTAAAAAACCCGACTGGAAGAACAACGACCATGTCCATTTTTTCCTCCACTGGAGTGGAAAAAGAATTTGGCGAAAGTATGACCGGGTCAAACGCGCCGAGTAGGTCCCAACTGGCTGGAGCGTTTGTGCTGTCAGAACTCGGAAGACAGGAATGGAAACGCTATTACGAGTGGGGATTCTCTGTGGTGACTACTGACCAGTACTTTGGAACGTATTGTTAAAAAGTGGCAACTGTTGACTCGTACTCCGACCCGACCCGATCCGATCGGACACGATCCACAATCTGATATAAAGCGATACCTATGGATTCGAGATCAAACTCGATTTGACCTGACACGACCTCCAATCCGATCTGAAGCGACGCTTATGAATTCGAGACCCGACCCGACCTGACACGACCCACAACCCAATATGAAGCAGTACCTATGGACCTACAACCCAACCCGACTTGACACGACCCGTGATCCGATCCGAAGTGACATCTATGGACCCCGAAACTCGACCTGAGATGATCCGTAACTCGATCCAAAACGGCACCTGTGGACTCGAAACTTGACCCTACCCGACCATAACTAAGATTTTTCGTAACCGATCCGAGACGACACATGGACTCGAAACCTGACTCGACCCGACCTGAGATGACCTGCAGCTCCATATTAAAATCTTCTTGGAGACTGAATTATACATTTTTAGAATTGTTTTACTATTTCTTAAGTAGCGAAAAGTTGGTTAATCGAACGATTTATGGACCATTCAATATAAGCGACCTTTCACATCTCTGAAAAATAGTAAAAAAATATATGTCTGCAAGAAGAATTCAATACAGAAATCAAGTTCAACAGTTTGTGAAATTGCACTTCTTAGTTTATCTTGATGATTGTGAAATTACACTTCTTAGTTTGTGAAATTGATGAATGCATTTATCTTGATGTTTGTGAAATTGCACTTCTTATTTAAATTGAATAAAGTTGTCTTCAAACTGATGTCTTTATTACCACATAGGCTAAATTAGATCAAGGCCCTGCAGGATTAACGAGCTTACCATCCGCTTGCTTGTGACAATAATTGACTTGTTAATTCAAAGTTATGAATTATTAGTGATTCAGTTGTGATGTTAAGAACTAATTTCTTAGATTAACACCATATCTAGAGCAATTGAAGACTTAAACTTAGATTGCATCTAAATTAGACTAGGGCATAAGCACATACAAAGACACAAAGTTAGAGTGTACTATATCATATTACTTCAAAATTACACAATTTATGAACAACTTAGTTAATTCTAACACAATCTCCTATGCAGACAATGTCACTTTTCACTTTTCAGTATTGATTACTACTTAGTTGTCTCTTTTGATTCTGGGTTAAGTTCTCAATTTGATAATTTTAAACCAACACTCTAAGATATAGATGGACAAAAGAAACAACACAAACAAATGATTCAAACAAGTTTCTAAACCGAATAAGCAAATTTCATGCTTACCTTAACATTAGAGAGGTATTTAGCCTCTCATGGCAAGAGAAAATACAAGGAAGTACATGAAATTTATCGGCACTTCACCACAATACCCGACCCGATCTGAGACCCGAAAATTGTCGGCATCCGATCCCGCTCGACTCAACCCTTAATTCGAAAGTTGTCGGAACTCGACGATCTGAGGCCCGATCCGACCCGTGACCCGAAAGTTGTGGGCACTCGACGACCTGAGACCCGACTCAATCTCGCCCGATCTGATCCATGACCCAAAAGTTGTCGACACTCGTCGTCCTGAGACCCGACCCGATCTCGCCGATCCGACTCGTGACCCGAAAGCTGTTGGCACTCGTAGAACCGAGGCCTGACCCGACTCGTGACCCGAAAATTGTCGGCACTCGACGACCCGAGATCAGACCTGACTCGTGACCCGACATTCGTCGAAAGTCAAACTATCTGATCCAACCCGACCCGATCCAAACCCGCCTGACCCGTGAGATTGCCACCTCTAGAAATAATGGCCTTGAGATTTTTGCTATGCAGTTTAAAAACACGTCAAATTTGTCTTGAGCTTGTTTTTTTTCTCATTTCTTTAAAGAGTCATATTACACCCAATGTTTCTTTCCTAATTTAAAATTGTCAGTCAAATTCTTTGTTTTTGGTTGTTTCTTACATTAATTTGCTAATATTGTTTTCTCTTTAATGATTTTATTTTAATTATAATTTAAATTTTTGCTACAGATTATCTCTTCCCGCTTTCCTTTTTATATTACTTTTTTGTATTTATTGATTTATTCCTTTTATTTGGAATCATTAATAGATTCTCCTTTAAAGGAAGCTGCTAGCTCGAGACCTTCGACTCGATTACACTGACTTTGAAAATTTGAAGGTGAAGTTGAATTTTTTTTTTTTTTGTTTATTTATTTTGGTGCATATTAGCATTTGAAGGGAGAAGATCAAAGGATGTTTTTGTCTTATTCTTTTGTCATTTAAGTTAGCGAATCTTCAGCTTAACTATAAGAAAATATAGTGTTTCACAAGATTTGGTTTACAGCTCCTCCCGCCGCATGATACCAGTAACACAGTCAGTACCCAAATTTTTTTAAGGTTGTGATTAATATCTCTTCAGAACGTATTTTTTTTCATTTCTTTTCTTTTTTAAGGTTGTGATTAATTTCTTTTCTTTTCTTTTCTTTTCTTTTTTTCATTTCTTTTCTTTTTAAGGTTGAGTTTACCATATACCCATACTTACCAAGTATGCTGATATATGATATATCGATTGAGTACAGCAACCATGAGGATGTTGTGGGTTTATGGTTGGGACACACACTAGACTAAGAATGGTTGATTTGCATGCGAACAACTTTAATTTCCCTTTCTTTCCTTTTTATTGCTTTATTTTATAGATTTATTTTCCAGTAATAATTTGTAAGTAGGAGGTAGGGAGATGATGGTGAGGAATGACTTCTACCATGTGGTGGCGCAATCGGGCTATAACGAAGCCTTTGTAATTGGTGTAGAGATGACAACAGGTCATATCCACATGTATTTTACATGACCCATGTCTGATCTGTCTGTTTGAAATTATGTACCCAACTTGTCTTGCAACTGGTGTCGAAATTGATGCCTGACTCACTCGCAAGTATTTTACCCAAACCTACACCTGCCTGACACATACCTGCTTGTGCTCGTACCCACCCGTACCTGCCCGTGTCATTTTTTTAGATAACATCAAAGTATCAAACATATTAATGTAAGTATACAACAACTTTGATATAGCATAATTTTGTACAAGTAACATGTTAATTATAGCACAATTTTTGTACAACTTCGATATGACACCAAAAGATGAAGATGTCTTCTTTTCTCATATTTTATCCTTTCCTACACCATACACCACGTACTATTATTGTTCGAGACAAATTATGCAGGCTTTTATTTACCCTTTTATATAGACTTTCATGTGCATAAGTTATCTGCTTCAATATCATGGCTTTTATAGTTTTATGTAGACTTCTTTGTTGGTTTGCTATTAACACTAAATACTTTTCAGTTTTCACTAAGTTGTTTGATTATATGGACTTTCATGTACTCAAAGACTAATTCAATATGGCAATGTTTGGTTGTGGAGTAAGAGTTTGATTAGGGCCGGCCCTGATCCAAGGCAGACTGGGCGACCGCCTCGGGCCTCAGGAGTCAGAGGGCCCATTTCAGAAATCTAAGTTATAAAGTTATTGATTTATGGCCTTAAATTCGTTTTTTTTCCAGCCCGTCACCTAACTACCTAAGCCTTGTATACCAGCCCCATCCCTTTTCTCTTCTCTCCCAACCGACTCCATCCTCTCTCTCTCTCAGCGACTCAGCCGACATCAACCCTAACTCCCTTCTCTCTCACTCTCTCAGCCGCCCCTCCCTTCTCTCTTACTCTCAGCCGCCTCGGCGCCTCCTTTCTCTGTTTTTCCCCTTCTCTGTTCTCTCTCTTCTCTCCCAGACTCCTCCCTTAGTCTCTTCTCCTTTCTCTCCTTTCTCTTTTTTGCCCGCCTTCGTTCTCTATCATTCTCTCAGCCGACTCTCCTCGCAGAATGATCGACACCTCTGGCTCCTCTCAAATCTGCCCTCTCCCAACCGACTCCCCTCTCAGACTGAACGATGCCTCTAAGCCTCTCAAATCTGCTATCTCCCAGCCGCCTCCGCCTCTCAAATCTACTCGCGGCTCGCCTCGCCCGACGCGGCTGTGGCCCGACGCCCAGACCCAGACTGAGTAGTGAGTTCTGACTTTTGATTTCTCATTTCTGTTAAATTGTTAATCTGATTTGCTGCATACTGATTTGTTGATTTTCTGCATACTTCTGATTTCTCATTCCTGTTATAGGGTTTCTGATTTGCTGATTTGCTAATTTCTCATTTCTATTTTAGGGTTGCTGATTTGCTGTTGCTCATTTCTGGTATTGTTGCATACTGAGGTCTGAGGCAAATAGGTAAATCTTTTAACTCCTTTTAGATTTTGTAGTACACTAGTAATTTAGTAATTTTACTGATATACTGGTATTACTATATGCAGTCGATTGTGAGGTGAGGTCTGAGGGAAAAAAATTTCGCCCCGGGCCTCAAATCTCTCAGGACCGGCCCTGAGTTTGATTAACTCTCTTACTTCACACTTAATCCATCAAACGTGAAGTACAATTGATGGAGTAAATTGGAGTAAGATTTAAATTAATCCGAAGTAAGTTACTCTATCTCTTTAGGTGAATTAGCTTAATCCACCAAACATGATTAACTTACTCTGTCTTAACTTGGAGTAAGTAATTTAATCCGGATTAAAATTACTCCACAACCAAACATAGCCTATATTCCCAATTTTCGATATTTTTCTCCATCTGGAAACGGGTTCCAAACGAATACTACTTTCTTATAGATTTTTAGATTCCTAAACTTTGACTATATTGTGAGAATTTTAATTTGGTCAATCTCAAAAGACAGGTTTTCAACTACTTATAATTTGGCGAAAAATGGCTCCACAATTCATAATGCTTCCTATGCATGCAACACACATTGCAATGGCGAGCCACCTCTTTTCCCAATGTACTAGCTATACTATTGTCGTTTGGATGCTATGTCTCACAACTCTAATCACCAAAGCGAAGAGTCTAATTCTGACTAGAACATAGATAAACCACGACAGAAATCAAATCACAAATGTAACGTGTCCATCACATAAAAGAAATATGTGGAAATTCAAAGAATCGTTATGCAACCAATGAAATTGTAGGAATTAATTCATAAAAAATTAGAGAGTGAAAATATGATAAAACACATTGTACATGTTTTCTTTATTTCTTATTCCTTTCTCTGTTTGTATTTTTTTCATAAAAGATCTAAGTAACATGCATAATTATTTTTCAGTATAAAATAACATGCATAGCGATTCATCTAATATGCATAACAATTCGTTTAGCATGCATAACAACACACGTATCGATGAGATATTCATAAAATGTATCGCTAAAATAATTTCCTGTGTGAAAAATGAGAGTTATTTGCTCCTAAAACTTTTACGAAAAGAAGAAAAGAGACTCCGGAGTAAAATTTTCTGTCAAATTCAAATTTATATTTCCTTTCAAATTAGAGTGTAAATCTTTTCATACCTCCTCATATTTTCTCCATCTTCCTTGTTTTTCAACCACGTTTATTTTTTTGCTTGAGCGCAACCTAAGGTCGTGCTCTAGAGATGAGGGAGAAGGAAGAAGAAGGGAGGAGAATGTGAGAGATGAGACTACTTGTTACACTTAGATCGGGGGGGGGACGATTCACGATAAATTTCTACTGAAGGCTTCTCCTCCGTTCACCTCCCTTCTCTCTTGTTCACTCACTACAGTAAAATTCTGGAGCAAAGTGACGAGACGGCTTTCTCCCCCATTCTCTTCCCCCCTCTCAATTACACTCCACAGTAAAACTTCGGCGCACATCAAAAAGTTGCAACAAATGTAAATTAACAATAAATTCTATTGCAAGATTTCGTATATCCGATACAATTCTATAAATTCCTTGTATTGTGCAAATTTTGCAAAAAGGCATCTTATTATTGACAACATAAAAAATAGTCTCTCTTATTATATCGAATTCGTTATTTGTCGCTAAATTTTGGATTATTCATTTTCAATCACTTTATATATATATATATATATATATATATATTTATAGGGATAGACTATTGTGAAAACGTTTACACTTCGGCCGAATTGCAAAAGTTACACTTTTTTATAACTTTTTGAGATCAAAATTTAAATTTAAGTTGCTCAATAAATTTTTCTTCTCAAAATCTTGTAGAAAATCAAATTTCATGATTTTTGGAGCTTTCTAGCTATTTTTAGATACTTTTTAAAAACAGTCCAGCTTAATATTAAATAAACATGACCTTTGATTTCCTACAAGATAACTGAAATGCTTAAAAACAGTCCAGCTTAATATTTAAAAAATAACTGAAATGGTTAAAAAATCATGAAATTTGATTTCCTACAAGATTTTGAGATGAAGAATTTATTGAGCAACTCAAATTTTAATTTTAAACTCAAAAATTATAAATTGTGTAACTTTTGCACTTCGACCGAAGTGCAAACATTTTCACAATAGTCTAACTCTCTATATATATGTATGGGGATAGGTTATCGTGCACTATAGTGCCAAGGCTATTTTGGCATTAGACTCTTCTTAACCGTTTGATTTAAAACTTTCTAGCCATTCATTTGGGTGCCTTCTTAATATTACGAACGTAATGGTACTGTTCCCCCTTCTGGGTACTTTTCCCCTTTTATCGCCTATACTAAGTACACGTCTCCCAAACTTCAAGCTTTTCAGGTTCAATTTACCCCCTTCGTTATTCTTTTATGACTGTTCCCTCTCTGTTTTCCTAGAAATTATGAAAGAATTTAGAAAGCCATTACTAACCAGAAGTCAAGAGAAATAAACGTAGCTCTGATACCAAAGGGAAATCGCGCGGAAATCTGAATCGGCTCAAGCTCTCGGACAAATTGTGTACTGGAAACTTGAGACTTTTATTTAACTGGAAGAAGTGAGCTTTCGGATGTTTTTCCGATGTGCTTGCAACTTCGCAAGATGTTACAATATATAGACTTGAGAAGATAATCTCTATTATTGCACCGGGTGCTCATTGGGCCCCATCGTCATGCGAATAAAGAGGTTTCCACTTACTCTTGTCTTCCACTCAGAATAAAAAGATGCGTCGGCACACTAGACGACATCTTTAAATAAAGAAAAAGTAAAACCACTCAGAATAAAGTAGATGTTCCAGCACACTAAGGAGACATCTGTAAAGTAAACCAAAAAGAAGATGCTCCAACACACTAAGGAGTCATCCAAAAGAAAAAGAGGAACTTTAATAAAGCAGCTTTTAGAAGTGGGTTTCTCTGTAGCTTTCTATCAGTGTGTCGTGGCATTTAATGAGTGCCTGTATGCTAGCATCCACCCCTCCTAACATGTCACTTGCCCAATTGTCTTTTGTTGCTATTGACTCAAGCCTTGTTTTCTGGAGATACTTCATGGCAATAAGTATTTCTACTTGTATGCAAGCTTTACAGGCTTGTTCTTTGTACGGATCTGATAATCTGCTAGTCATAGCGTTTTCTTCTTCAATGCTTCTTGGATAACATACAAAGGTGTCTTCTGTTGTATGTGAGTATCGGGCTAATGGAGCATTTTGCCCACACAATGTTTCCCAAACTTCTGCCTTGTTAAATGCTTCCCTGACCCTTCGTGGTTCACTGCTTATTATGATTCACCTGAGTCCTTCCATTTTCCTGTAAAAACTAAAAATAAGATAACACACTTATTAGATAAATGTGGTTATTTGTTTCAGCGGTCCACCACTTCCGCAATAAGAATTCATGACTACTTAGGCCGTTTTCCGACCTATGAGAAGATTGATTTTCTCAATGGTACTGCTTAGTTCACGAATAATCGATTCCTGAGGTGCTTCGATTACTTCGTTAATTGCACTTTCTAGTTGTACCAGAATGCTAGAGACTTGTTCATCTAGCTCAGCACTCATCATGTTAACTGCCAATCTTGACAATGAATCCGCCAAAACATTGAGCTTGCCATCAATGTGCTCAAAGTTTATTTGGACTCCCGTCCCTGTGACGAAATCTACAAAACTAATCCATCTTACTCTTGATGGTTTGTTTTGTGCAGATTTATTGTAAAAGCTAATAATAGCCTGACAGTCTGTTCGGAGGGTTATCTCCTTCTGATCAAGATAGTGAATTGTGAGTGCTTTTAGTGTCTCCATGCAAGCGTGTATTTCTGCGTCAATAGTTGACTTCACGATCGGGAATTTCCCGCTTGCATAAGCACAAACTCTTTCTGTACTTCTAGGGTCAATTTTACCCTTCTTCCACTTACACACACCACCCCAGCCGTCCATGCAGCCATCTGTCTCAATTACAATATAAGAATTGGGAGGTGGTAATTCCAAGTCTGGTAGGTTTTGTACCAAATCCTTTACCTTTCTTACCAACTGGTAATCTGATGGTTTCATGCGTTTGTCACCATGAGGACTGGTTTTTGAGTATAATGGTCCCAAAAGTGTACCAAGGTTTGGAATGTAGTTTCTGGCATAGTTTAGTATGCCTAGCCATGATCGTAACCCTGCCTTTTCTTTCATTTTCTCGTCTTCAAAGGTTATGATCTTCTTAATGATATGCGGTTGCAACTTGATCTTTCTGTTGCCTATCACTGCTCCAAGGAATTCAATTTCCTTAACCGCAATCTTCATTTTCGTGGGTGAAAGTACAAGCCCATTTTTCTCACAAATACTAAGCATTTTTGAAATATGCTCAGTATGTTGTTCTTCATTTTCTGAGAACACCAGTATATCGTCTATGTAGACGGCTATAAATTCATCTGTGCCTCGAAAATAATTATCCATTTTGCGCTGAAAATTGCTGGCGCATTCTTTAATCCAAAGGGCATGACCAACCATTCGTATAATCCTCCTGGAACTACAAATGCAGTCCACTGTATCGACTCTGGATCCATAGCAACTTGGTGAAAGCCGCTCTTTAGATCAAATTTGGAAAATATTTTACTATTTCCCACTTTCTTCAGGATTGTATTGATACCTGAAAGACTGTACTGGTCTTTATGCGTGTTATCGTTGAGTGTCCTGTAGTTGAATACCATGCGCTCCTTGCCTTTGACCTCCTTCTTTGTGACCGGGTCTATGGTTGTTCCTGAATTCACCATTATCGCCATAGTTCTGTGTTTGCTTGAACTCGGCCTGATCACTCCAATTTTTAGCAATGCTTGTATATGCATGTTAAATTGCTCGCGCATTGCTGGTGTTACGTGTTTTAGGGGCTTATCCTGGATAAAGATATCCGAGTTTATGATTTCGAGCTTACACTTGATTTGGTTTCTTCCCCAATGTTTCAAAGGATCATCACCAATGAATCATTGTTCCCACAATCTTGAAAGTAGCGTGTTGAATCTTCGTTTAAAGTCAGGTGACTCTTCACCACAATTATACGCCACTGCTTCTCTTACTTCAATGTACTCGAGCTCAGAAAGTTCAAGTTCTTCTAGGTCAGCTTTAGAAGCTACTTCAGCATCTACCCTTGTAGTGATTGTGGTTACATTTTTATAAAATGTAACCATTTGTCCTTCAATTCGCAAGCCACCTTGCATGGCCCTTATGAAATTGCATCCCAGCAACATCTGGATGTTTTCCTTCTCTCCCATAAGGAATGCATATGTAAATGGGATTCTAAATTTGTTTTCCTCGATACTCATCAGCCCATTTTTAAGCTTCGAGTTTGCTATTTGCTGCGAGTTGACCCCGTTAATTTGTATAGGGTATGCGCTCTGCTCAAGTGCTTCTTCTGACACTATCTTTTGATTTATGCAGCAAACCGTTGCTCCTGTATCCAATATTGCTTGCACCTTAAAATTTTTCACACCTGGAATCTCCATTTGCAACTCAATATTGTATAGTCTATTTAGTACCCTCCTGCCTCTTCTTGGATCAGGCACCACGGTTTCAGCTTCTTCATCAGAGATCTTGTTTACAATCTCTGGTTCTCTGATCTTAATGCCTTTGAACTGGTGCATCATTTCATTGAAGACTTCTTTTTCGTCATCACTATCTTCAACTACAACATTTGTCTTGCCCTTTAAATCATGATTTTCAAGGCTTTTTGCATCTTCTTGCAGTTGTAGAGTTTGCAATTGTTCTTCTAATTTCTCGTTTTTCATGAGCAGATACTGGGTATAGTCCAATAACTCTTTTATCAGCTCATCTTTCCCGTCATAAGCCCTTACAATCTGGGCCTTCTTCTGGATCTTTCTTCCAAACACAAATCTGGAACACATAGGGCACACTGTTTCTCGGCAGATCATGCAATTAGCCCTCATGTTTCTGTTCATGATTTCTTTACAGCATACACACTTTTCTTTGTTTGGTGGTACTGTTGAGTTGTCCTCCCATTCGTGTTTACACAACAAAATTTTTTTGGGAAGGTTTGGGTATGACCTCCAGTTTAACTCTGGTGCACTGGCAGTCATCATGTAGATCTCTTCAAATGGCAAATCCTTAAGGTTAGCCATTAACGTGTTTGTGCTCCCGACTTCTCCTTCCGAGAGAGAGCAAATGGCATCGCTGTCGGGTTCATTTTGGTTTGCCGAGATGATGTCCCATTTATCATCTAGATCCAAATTTTTCACTATCGCTGCCCTTACAATGTTACCATCTTTCTTGCGGCATTCTCTTGCGAAGTGACCTTCTTCCCCGCAAATAAAACATTTGCATTTTCGGACCTTATCCGCATACTTTTTCTTAAAAACACGCACATGTGATTCATGCGGTTTTCCACGATAGGTCTTGGCTTTTCTTAAGCCATACTTCTTATTATTCTGATAGTAACCAGGGATTGGAATCTGGCTACAGAAAGATAGGTCCTTTAGACTTCTCTGAACGGCTGCTCTCTTGCACTATTCTGCCAGGAACTGATATGCAAAGTTAATTCTTGGCAACACACCAACTGTGCTTCCGGGATATTTCTCAAAATATGCCTTCTCAATTTCTTTACCAATTAATGGTGGCATCTTCCGGAAGAATTTCTCAAAAAGTTCAGGCGAAATGTACATTCGGCCTGATTTAGCAGCAATGTACTTGTAGTCATTCATGTAGCTAAACAAGTCCTTCATGCTGTCACATGACAATCTTTCAATGTCATTGTAAGCTTGATCCTGTTCTACTGTTGAACCTTGGTAAGGGTCTTCCAACAAGATCATTCTTCTGATTTGCGAGATAACATTTTGAGGGTCATCTGCAATATTTATTAGCTCTTCATATTCTTGAGGATACGCCATCCTCCATTGAATCCATGTCTTTTTGACAATATCTCCAAGTAGGTTTTCAATGTAAATAACCTTACTCTTATTGTCATCCTAACTCCTTTCATTCACAAGATTTAGAGTGATAGATTCCCATCTTGCAATTGTATCGCTGTACTGCCCAATGTCGTCTGGTAGTATTAGCATTACTCCTTGGTTTGCATGCGCTGAGGGTAATTCAAACCTATCATTGTGTTGTTTTGAAAATCCACCTCTCAAATTTCCAATTCTTGCTTTGATTTGTGGTACTTCAATATTTTCTCTCCTTGTACCTGGTGGATACATTACAGGACCCATTGTAGGCTCTGTGGGTCTTCTAGCCGATTCAGCTGTTGTCGTTGAAATGACTGTTTCAATACTCTTCGTCAGATTACGAAGTGAGGGATACTCCATGACTGCGGCAAACACCGATTCCGAATTTTGATGAGCCGTGGCTATACCACTATCCCCACCAACTTTCGCGAATGAGTTTACCCAATCATTCTCTGTATCCTCATATTCGCTGTAGTGATCCCAAATTGGACCACCATCTATGATAGAAGTAGATTCCTTTGGTAATGATGCTAGTGTCATAAGCACACCTAGACTGTCATCATTCGATTGGCTTTGTTCATCCCAATCATCACATGTCAACATGAGAGCTAATTCCTCCCCTATGGTTTCCTTATCGTTCTGTCCTATTGTTATCTCTTCTGGTGGTGCAGTTGCTGAATAACCACCAAATCTTACTGCTAAGGACCCATCAGTTCTGGTCCTTTTCCTTGCTGTCTGAGGATTCTGTACGGCTGGTGTTGTTGCTGGCCGTATTATCCATTGCCTGCCTCTTAGCTCCTCAGTTGACCTCATCTGGCCTGGAATTGCTCGAATCCCTCTACTTGTCAGATGTTCTGCCAATCTTTCCACATTGTATCTGAAGTTTGCGTGGCTGGTATTTGATAGCCTTCCTATCAACGATCTTGAGAGCAGTAAATTACTCTCCCCTCCTTGCCAACGATCGTAGCCATGAGTCTGTATAACGACTTGGATGCGGTTGTTGAAATCATGAACACTTAAGGTCATGTCTGGCGCTGTATACGCTAGTTGCGTACCACCTGTCAGGTCTATCTTCATAGAACTGATTATGGCCCGATCATCAGACCATCTTGTGTCTCTTAAAACTACCAGGGCGTTTATCCCAGCGTTTCTCCTGTGGAGTGCATATAGTCTTATCATCACAAGACCTATATGCAGATGCTGCAACCCTTCTTGTACCAACTGGTTGTAGCTTTGTTGCGAGATAAATGGTAGCTCCACCTGAGCTCCATCTGTAACTAATACTCTTTCATCTGAGTAATGTTGGTATACTCGATGATTTCGTTCAGACCAGCCAGCTTGGTATAAGGTTTCAGCTGGAACTTGTTGAGCCCTTCTGTATTGTGAATGGTTGAGCTCAACGTCTGGATTTAGTTGGGACTCCAGACTTCTTCTGTAATGCCTTCTTCCTGGCATTCTCCTTTGTGCTTCATGTGCTAGTCGGCTTCTTAGCCTATATCCTCTTATTTGATCTTCGATTGTGGGGTTTTGGTTGTTTTCTTGACCGGATATACTTGGCCTGCCCACTGTTTCTGTTCTTATTTGACTCATTTTTGGCTCTTGACAGAGT
This sequence comes from Eleocharis quinqueflora, assembly GCA_964058865.1. Classification (NCBI taxonomy): domain Eukaryota; kingdom Viridiplantae; phylum Streptophyta; class Magnoliopsida; order Poales; family Cyperaceae; genus Eleocharis; species Eleocharis quinqueflora. Next base: position 2,971 of record CAXKVX010003442.1, on the reverse strand, counting down.
CAAATATTTCTTTTGGATTTTTGAAAACAAAGAACTGTCCTGTTGTTTTCTTAATTTTTCTCACACTGGTCTCACCAAGGCTAAGTTTCTGCAAGCCTTTTTGTAAATCGTCTATGGATTGTGCGAGGTTTTTTGTTTCTGGAACTCTGGTTTTCGCGGCCTCTAGCCTTCTGATTGCGGTTTTGCAATCTTCCAGATCTTATTTGATTTTGACCAGCAGTTGGATTATTGTATTGTTCTGCTTGATTAATGTTGTTGTGGCTCCTTTCGCAGATTCGGCTGGTTTTAGGAAGCCGTTTGCGGGTTCTTCAATCGTCTCTGTTGCCTTTAGAGCTTCTAGGTAGATTGAACTTCTAGCGGTATTACGCCAGTCGTTCATAAGAAGTTTCTAGCTCGGCTGAGATTCGGCTCCGGTATCTCGTAAGAATATTTTAAAAATATCTTGAGAATTTGTTTGAACGTTTAACTAAATTAATCTCTTAGTCCATGTTCGGCGAGGGTCCTTTAGACTGTTTTAGCTTCTAATCTATCTAAAGTCTGCCGAACAACAACAACTCAGCAGGGATCAAGATACTCACTTAGTCTAAATCCTAAAGGCACCTCCCACCTTGCCTTAGCACTTTACCTTGTTAAAAGCTTAGTGGGGCCCACAATTACTACTTTTCTTTGCACTTTTCAGCCGAACATGAACTACTTTAGACAACTTAACAATTTTTTTGGGTTCATTGTCTATAGACCACAAATTTTAGCGACTTTCAATATACTATTACAGTAATAAATAGACGATCAGTGAATTGCTATAAAACTATTAAGTTGCAATGAGCACATGAAAATCGTCGTATAATAATTTCTTTACCATTTTTGTCTTAAGTAATTGTTATCAATGAATTACTACTCTAAAATATTAAGGAAGCGACTAACTGTCTCCCCTTACACGCCTCTCATATAAGTCTTTATACTCAAATGTAGTAGTCTTTATATTTTTTATATAAGTCTTTATACTAAAAAATGATTATCATTGCATTTGTTCAATAAATTATTTATACAAAGAATTAAAAATAATTTATCATTGAATTTGAGTGGAGAGACGCGTAAGGGGGACAGTTATATTTACTCAAATAGTAAACCTAATAATAATAAAATGAGGTAATTCCTTCACACTCCCAAACTTTCATGGTCCAACTAACACCCTTTCAAAATTTTCAAATGAATAATGTCCCTTCAAACTTTGATTTTGTACAATTCTCTTCCTACAGTTGAATTTCTAAAGAGTTAAACTATTTTTTCACTTTAAAAGATTATAACTTTAGATGAAATTTCAAACGAAGGAATGTGAAATTGTCACAAAATCAAAATTTAAAAGATTAAAAGAATGTTTGTTATAACACGAAAATTTGAGACGAAGTGAAGGCATTACTCTAATAATAGGACGTTGATACAGTATCTTGTGTTCTGTCCTTCCATCTCTTCCGCTGGCACTGACGCACGAGTTCCACGCTTTGACTGCACGTTGACTATAGGAGACGTGTTTTGAGGTATTTAAGAGGCAAAACAGGAAACAACTGATACATTTTCTAATAAAATATAGGAACAAAAATAATGTGGTCAGTTCATCAGTTGGCGTAACACGCAGGTCGTGACGGATGTCATACTGTCAAAATTTTGTTCAGGAACTTCGGGATCACGCATACATGATGCATTGATACACCACGAATACACTCGAAAGTCGGTCAAAAGCTTGACATTGACACCCGCTTGTGTCACAGAGATCAACCCTCCCTTGCTAAAAGAACCCAAATATCCATTCTCACGAAATCTCGACCTTTGATTTATAAACCGACGTCTGTAGTACAGCCTAGCCAGAGCGCTTCATTCTTCCTCTTAACCCTATTCTATTCTCTCCATCTCTGCATCTCTCAAACCCGGCCGCACTTTCCTTCTCTCTTTGAATCGATCTATCTCATCGATTTGTATCCTAGCAATCTTCTCTTGTCTGTTCGCAACTTACTGGAAATGGCGGCGGTGCTTACTATGCCGGAGATTGAGAGCAAAGCGGCCAGTCTCGGTATAGATCTCTCTACCATAGATTTCGATTCTATCGTGCTTCCTCCTGGTGAAGATTTTGGTATTATAAGGTATCGTAATTTTTTTTTTTTTTTTTGATATAAGTGGGAAATCTCACCTCTCCATTTTATAAAAAAACGAAGAATACAACTGTTCTTACACCAAATTATACCCATATCACTGAGCATCAATAAAGCTATGTACTATACCCAACCTAGATGCTATAATTGTATGGCATCGGTACCAATATCTATGGTACCGATGCCCCCATTATACATGCAAATGTCTGAACAAAAAAATCCAGTACCACTTATCCTCCAAAACAGACGCACAAATGCATGAAATAGAGATCAATGGCAAAAACAAATTAGCAGATAAAACAGACAAAAAAACTAAGATTCATGCAATCGGGTTTATTTCCATCTGTGGCCTCCTTGCTACAGCATCATCCATACCAATTGATGTGCTAGTGCCTATACTTCTTCTGCAGCACCCTTCTAATTCTTCCATTTCCATCCTGGTAGCATCCTCCCTTGACATTCCCAGCCACTCCATCATCTCTTCCTTGAGCTTAGGCTTCAAAAGTCCTGACCAATATTTAAGCAAGTTTTTAACTTATTCAAACAAAGATATAAAAGTGAGGGGCTAGCTTGAATTAAAACAACAATCATTCTTATGTAACCAACAACTCCACATAATAGCTGAGCAAACTATTTTATAAATCCCTTTATTTGTAATTGAAAAGTATTCCATAAGAAAGAACAGGTCTTCCAAACTCCCAGGAACAGAATGTATATTGAATTTCTTCATTGCCTATCTCCATATCCTTTGAATTTGACTGCACTGGAAGAACAAGTGATTTATACCTTCTATATTTGAGCAAAATTCAAAGGAACTGGCAAATGCC
>CAXKVX010003441.1:0-20352 GCA_964058865.1 Eleocharis quinqueflora | reverse complement strand
ACCCATATCGTATTCGATAAGACATATATGAAAAAGATTTTTTGGTTAGCTTATCAGATATGTGTATATATAAGATTTTTTTTCATTAGCTAAATGGATAAGGCTATAGATAAAGACTATTTTGTACCCGTATCCTATATGTCATATTTTAAAATTTGCAATAATAATTAATCAATTAGTACTTTAAGTCTTTTATAAGACCATATTTGTCTCTTGGATTCTACCAAAGTTATTTAATCTTCGATAAAATTCTCAATTATAACACTAGCCTAATATTTTTAATAAAATTCTTAATTTTCAACAGAACATTAATGTTTATCTCTTGAATTCTAGCAAAATTAATTTCATCATGTTAGATTGGGGTCCTAAGATCGAGTGCTAGTGCGAAAGCATTTTCAACAATTATAATTCAACTTTTAGACCTTAATTACCTAGCTGAAATCACAAACAAGCAAGTCCTAGTAGAAATTGAGGCAAATCAAAATAATAAAGTGCAAGTATAGTAAAGAGAGAGAGAGTGAAGAGCAAGAGTGATCAAGATAACATAAGAACACGCGATATAACGTCGTTCAACCTACAAACAAACTAGACCTACATCCACGGAGCTCTCGAAACTAAAACTTCCTTCCGGGATCGAATCAACTAAACAATAAGTATTCCTTATAATTACAGAACCTATCTTTGATTTCTTCTCAATAAGCAAACCAATCTTAGATTCTTAAAACTATGCAAAGGGGTACACCACTCTACAAGGTAAAAGGTCCGACAACACAATCAAGGACATGGATGCACTACTTGGCAATATAATGTAGTGCACCAAAAGGCTAACAAAGCTAGCAAGAATAAGCGTTCATGGATTGACAATTAGATGATTATAGCTATCAAAAGTTTTTCATATTAGGAAGCTGTAGAAGAACGTTTTAGTGCTCTTTCTAATGCTCAGATATATGCTTGAAAGCTTGGGAAGGGTTTTAGATGTCTTCCTGGTTTGTACCCCCAAGGTAAATATATAGGGTTGGCACTTCTTGAAGTCTTGCAGTCTTGAAATCTTGTCCTTATGTTACAAATTCATGAAACCCATTACAGAACCCCTTATAACGGGTTGGCAGCTTTCCAGATTTGTCCTTCTCTGCTTGATTCACTGACTTATGGGCCCTCTTGAGCAGGAACCTGTTGTGACGAGTTAGGAATCCATTATAACGGATGAGAAACCCATTATGACGGGTTAAGCATGCGTTATGGTAACGCATGGCTCCAAAATTTCTTCTCTTCTTCAGCACTTCTACTCTTCAACTCGTTATGACAGATTGTACACTCGTTGTGATGGGTTGTTCATGCGTTATGATAACACATGGCTCTGAAAATGCCCAAATGACCTGCTCTTGATGCCTATGTGATTGTCTTGACTTGTACATGCATGTTTGAGCATTTGCATCATGAATATGTACTTGTATAAACCTGCAACTCACCAAAACTCAATTATGCAAAGTTAGTACTGATTTATTTTGCAAATTGTCAAACAAGAGATGAGTTTAATCCAACATTAACTTCTCCAATATCCTTCCATTAGATGAATTTCTCACAGTCAAGGCAAGGACATAGAAGTTTCGTTTCACCTCTTAATCTCATATTTTATGTGACACATTTCATAAATTCTCCAACTTTATCAAATATTCATTTGAAAATCGATCGATCACATACATCCAAGTGTAACAATCCAACTATAGAAAATAAATTGTTCACAAGTCAAGGCTTTGGGTCAAATCGGGAACTATTCGAGATTAATCCCTATTGGATTGATCCCGAACGGACACCAACCTAAATTAGTTCAAGTTCCAGAATTTGGTCCTATATGACAATACAATTGATGTTATAATGCTAATTAATCAGTAAATATGCACCATCTCATAAAATTTTAAGAATTAAAAAGATGCAAGAAATAACCTCAAAATAAGAGGATGAAGAAGAGATGACGACGAAGTCAAGGAGATGCAAGCTCAAGGCTAGAGGAGAGCTGAATTTAAGATCGAGATAAAAAATAATTAACCATTTACATATTAATTATATAAAAACCGAATAATAAAGGAAAAAAATAGAAAATACCAAATTTGATCACAATCGAATTTTTTTTGCTTCCACGTGCTCTCCTTCTCTTTCTCCTTGATCTATTTCTGATTTTTTTTCTTATTTTTGCGAAATTTTGTACTATTTCTTCGAAGTGAATTAATTAGAGAGAAGTGCGTTAATGGTGAGAGAGATGAAGTTTGAGATGATCAGGAGTTGGAGGCTGGGCATGGAGAATGATGAGTAATTAGGTCGAAGCATGCTTTTTTTTATTTTTCCTAACTAATTTTCTACATCGGGTTTCATTGATGAAGGATTTTCTTTTATATTTTTTATTTACCGTTATGTTTTCTACAACGGGATTTTAATAAATGATGTAGATGAGAGATTTCCACACCGGGTTGTTAATAAATAAATGATGTAGATGTCAAGTGTCTTACACCGATATTTTCTACATCGGATTTACTAAATAAATGACATGGATATCTTGATTTAAACATTATTAAAAAGTTGATAGAGAATTAATCTGAAGGGTTGGACCGGCGCTTCCTGTAGTGTCTTACTTTCTCTATATTACTTGTGAAATCTTGTGAACCAATTGAATTGCACCAAAACTTGTAAAAATACTAGTGATTAAGACCTTGATAGTCTTGTACACACGCTTCTGCATAATTGTTAATAGGCAAATATAATCTATCAGTTATATGATTAAGTGATGAAGCTTTGTCAAGTGATTACAGTATATGTGGCAGTGCTGCTAGTGCAACTTAAAGTTGTGTGATCTTGTCAATCTCTTAATAATTTAGTAAGTTTGTTTTGTTGCCTTGTTTTGGTTGCTTTTCATGGCTTAATGTCTTGTCATGTTGGCTCCAAGGGTTGCCTTCTTTTGAGTTAAGAACTGTCAGTATTGTCTCCAAGTGAAGCCTTAAGTGTTGGTTGTACTAGTCATCTCATTGACTCCTTGGATCTGAAGCATTGATTTTTTTTCATATATGATGATACTTGTGTTATCTTATTTTTAGGTGGCTGAGAAAGTTGTCTGTGAGCATTACTTGGAATTTGAGTGAGTGATTTGAGTTTCTATGTGTTTAGTTATTTAGATATTTAGGATTTCATAAGTTAGAAATATTTTATAATTTGTAAGACAATTCTGTTTGCAAGGCACAATTTGTATTTCTTAAGGTATTTATGCAATATGTTGTAATCTGCAAGTTTAAATCCATGTATTTCTTGTGGATTTTCAAGTTTTTGCTTGGTGTGCAAGCTTTATAGCTAGTTTGCTATTGTGCTTCTTCACAAACTGATTTTTTTTTGCACTTTTATAATTGTTTTGGACGTACGGAATTAACAGAATGATCAACGGAAAAAGTTAGCCATTAATCAAACAATATAGTTGGTGGAAAGAAATCTTAACTGTTTGATCAACCGGAGCGATCAACGAAACTGCAATGTTCCTTGATCGTTTTAAATGTTATACAACCCTATTTACATGTCAGAATTGCTACCATAATTTTGTTTATTAGCGTGAGAAGAAAAATGGTTGTTGTGTGAGAATAAGAATGAAAAAGGCATTTTTTTGTGGAATAACCATGAAAATGGATCCATGAAACTACTCTCCTCACAAAAAAAATATTTTTTCCATGGAATACCATGAAACTATTCTTTTTCTGTGGAGCTAAGCATGGAAATAACTCCACAAAAATAACATTACTTGTGGAGTCGCATGTTTTATTTCCATGATTAGCATGACACATTTTCATGGTATTTGCACGGAAATAATTCAAAACTACCAAAGAAATGATTCAAAAGTTAACACGAAAATAATTGTATTATCAACATAATTATTATTTATTTCGTATTTTTTAAGAATTATAGAAACATTATTTTCGTCATGATATTATTTTGTCAGAGAACCATAATTTTTATCCATGAAATATATTATTTTTATCAGTAGAATCATTATCTGAACAAATTTTATTAACCAACTATTATTTTGCATAATACCAATTACAAGCAAGTATCATCAAAATTTACACCTTTTAAACTGCACAAAAGGTAAAAACCATAGAAATTGCGATAGTAGTAAAATATACTAGCTATCTAAACCTAAACAGCGATAAAATCAAAACCCTTAAACCCCTAGTTGGTAGTACTGACCTAAAGAAAACAACAACATAATTAAACTACACTACTAATTCAAAATCAAAAGGTAAAAACCACAGAAATTGTTGAAGCTTGCAAATAAAGAAAGGCTAGCTAGCTAGCATATATTCCGCACAAATGCAAAACTCACTGATTAACCCTGTAACACCATTTTCAAGGGTGTACCACCGGCACTACCACCAAATCCTCCTACACCAGGTACAATACCAAAACCACTGGTACCAGATAAAACACCAACAACATCGCTATATTTTGTCATCCTCTTCATCTTCCTCTTCTCCTTCCTTTTCTTTAGATATTTATTCTTCTTGTGGTGTTATTATTTAAATATGAGAAGAGAAGAGAGAAGAGAAGATAAGATAAGATAAGAGAAGGGAACAAGAGAGAAGGGGTTGGGCATGAATAAAGAGAGAATACTTGATTGCTAAAAAATTGGAGAAGAGAGAGAGAGCAACATATATAACTTTATTGAAATTTTGGAGGGAACTTTCCCGCTAAAATTTTTGGAGTATTTCCATTGGTACAGTTTTTCAATGGCAGAGAGAGACAGTAATATTTAGGAAGTTAGATTATTTTCATGGAATTAAAGACTATTTTCGTGGAAAGGAACAAATTTTTTTGTCCAAAATTTATTTCGTGCTAAATTCATGAAAACAAATTATTTCCGAGAAAGTGATTTTCCCACACAAAAAATATATCTAACCACGTTAATATAACCAAAATTTTGGTAGTGAATACAAATTGAAACGGTGATAAAAATAGCACTCCATCTATATTTTATTCATTCAGTTCTGCTTCATAATTATAACAATGAATAATATTTTTTAAGCAGCATATAACAGAAAATAGTTATAACAATTATAATTATAATTTTCGAAACGGAGCAACGAAATGGATTCTAAATGAATAATATTGTCCGCTCATGACTTTGAAAAGTGACTAAATGTGACCCATATATTCAAATATTTTTTAGGACGACATGAGATATATTCAGAAGAAATATGAAATTTTCATTTATAAAGATTTCAATATACATTATCTTAAACTTTTTATCTTTTTCCAATATTATAAGGTTTTTAATTTTTTCTTCTCGAACTCGAAATAAATGAGGGAACCATCACAGTATCACACCAATCTTTTTATTATCCATAGGACAGTTTATTTGTATGCATCGATACCATTATTTATTTATGATACAAGGATGTTTTACCCTTATTTGTTTTTCCAAGATCATGAAATTATTCTATTTCTATTCTTTAACTACTGAAGCTAATAGAAGACATCCAAACCAACAAGCTAAGCCCAATACAAATGTAACAGCTTGGAACGAAAACCTCATCTAAATTAAGATCTTCAATTTAAAACTTATAAACCGGCCGGTGATCGTGCTCAGGATATATATGTAATTCCTTCCCATGTTGCATTGGTCTATCGCTTAGCAAAGTAGAACTGGTCTTGGTAAAGTCACCAGACTGAAATTCTACGCTCCCTTCATATCGTTATATATATAAACCAAGAAAGACCTGCATAATTCTTATTTCTAATTAAAAGAACAACAGACCAACAAACACTGATATAAGTTCCTCTAATTAATATGGATTGTCTCCAAGAGTGGCCAGAGCCGATTGTCCGGGTGCAGTCGCTCGCTGAAAGCGGGGTTCAAACCATTCCCGCTCGGTACATAAAACCGCCAAATGACCGTCCAACTCTAACAACAGTGCCGAATTGCAACGTCAGTATCCCAGTCGTGGATATGTCAGCCAACCTGGAACATGTTGTTCAGGCTGTAAAGTCTGCATGCAGAGAGTGGGGCTTCTTCCAGGTGGTGAACCATGGCGTCGACCCGGCACTGGTGAGGCACGCGAGGGACGTGTGGTGCGGGTTCTTTCATGAACCGATGGAGGTCAAACAACTGTATGCGAACTCACCTAAAACATATGAAGGATATGGGAGCCGACTAGGCATCGAGAAAGGGGCATTATTAGATTGGGGTGATTACTACTTCTTGCACGTGCGCCCGCGTTGTCTCATGAGCCAAGAAAAATGGCCTGATTTGCCTTCTTCCTTAAAGTTAGCAACGGTCCTTGATTAATTAAGTTCATCGATTAGATAATTACTTTAGTAATTAGGCTTATGAATCAAATCTGATCCAAAAGCCTAACAAATAGTCTTGTTCTGAAGTTGCTCCTCTATTTTGACGTGGATAAAGGATGGCTTCCTAATTAATAAACAGTAAAGATAGAAATTAAGCCACTAAAGTATATAAGTTACCTCAATTATCAACATATGTACAGCAACGATTAGCTTTTTGTATGTTTTATTTTTATTTTCTTCTAAAGCATCGTCAGGTTGTAGGGTAAGGTCATGTCTGTTCATTAATCACACAGTCTTATGGACCTTTAAATATCATCATTATAATATAAAAAAAAGGAAAAAATATTTGGCACCAGGGGTTTTGGTCTCTACAGTGTCTCCAATGTCTTTATTCGTAGATCCCACCAGTGGTGGGCCTCACAGAAAGACAACGGGAGCACTGTGGAGAGCGAAACACGGAGTTCTGTAACAGCGTTCAAGACGCATGTTGATATATCTAAATATATAATTGCCTTTTCCAGTAAACAACAATCAATGAAGTTGTGATGGCAATTAACAATCTCAAATTCAAATTTTCTAGGCCTACAACTGATGAGTACACACAGGAACTTCTAAAGTTGTGCCGGCGACTGATGCAGGTCCTCTCGAAAGGCCTCGGCGTCAATGAGCACTGCCTACAGGAGGCGTTTGGCGGAAACGAAGAGGGTGCATGTCTTAGGGTAAACTTCTACTCAAAATGTCCCCAGCCGGAGCTCACTTTAGGTTTGTCCCCGCACTCCGACCCGGGCGGCATGACCGTGTTGCTGGTAGATGATCATGTCAAAGGGTTACAGGTGCGCAAGGACGATGCATGGGTCACTATTCAACCTGTGCCCGATTCCTTCATCATCAATGTTGCGGATCAGATAGAGGTAGTGTATAATATATATAGAACTTAATTAATTTGGTAGAACTGTCAATTAAATATTTAATTGGGTAAATCTATGATGTTTCATGTTCTACCTCCCTATTTTACCTACCACTTATGACAAGTGGGACCTGCTTTTTGTGGAGTCTCACTGTCATAGGTCAAATAAGAGGACAGAATTGGAGGAGCTGTAGCAAATATTATCCATAATTCACAAATGATAAACGTGCCATAATATATAGATATTACTCTTTCATATAGTTATAAGTCTCAATCTTCATACCTAGCTAGGTAGAAAGAGTGCATGCATCTATAAAAGTAGGGAAAGTATAGCAAACGTCTTGTGCATGCATTGTACATATATATATAAGTAGGACCTTGCTACAGTGCCCTCGGTTTTGCCCCCACAGTGCCCCCTCCACCTATGACAGTGGGGTCCACCACGTGGGTGGGACCCACCAGCACAGATGGTGGGGGCACTGTGGGGGCAAAACAGGGGGCACTATATATTTTCCCATATAAGTATTGACTATGGATCTCGATATAAAACCCCGAATTTTGTCCCAAGTGTCTCGCACCTATTAACGTGGGATCCACCACGTGAGTGTGATCCACAGTGGAGGCATTATAGAAGACGGAACCAAATCCGTTGCTTCTATAATTTCTTTTTGTTTCTTGCTTGTTTCGATTTGAACCATTCAAAATTCATCTAACGGTCAAAGTATCTGTTTTTTAAATCAAATTACAGTCGTTCGTGACGATCGATCGATTCGTGATGGTCGGATCGAAACAAACAAAATCCTACTTGTCTCAAATACAAGCAGCAGATTCGGATCCTATAAAAGACAAGTCAAGGAGCATTACATATTTAGAGTTAGTCAATTAATATTTGTTCTATGCGTTTTTTATTCGTTGAGATGCTTTAATTAACATCAATTTAAATTGTCTAAATTCTTCATATTGAAATCCAGTAGAAAATCAAATTTAGTGTATTTTAGAATTTTCTAGCTATTTTTTAAAAACTGTCTCGAAGAGGTCATTTTTTAATATTAAACATGACTATTTTTTAAAAAATATTTAAAAATAGATAGAAAGCTCTAAAAATCACGAAATTTTGTTTCCTACTAGATTTCAATATGAAGAATTTATTAACTAACTTAAATTGATGTTAATTAAAACAATTCAACAAAAAAATACATAACACGAATACTCACTAACTATATCTATCACAATAGCCCGATTCCATATATTTATCCATCGACTATTGAGATGTACATAACTTGTAGACGTTGAAATTTGTTGACTATAAAAGGTACTACGTTATATCTAGAGGTGTCAAACGTGCGAAATTGTGCCGTCACGTTGAACGTTTCGTTGGTTTACGTAAAAAAAGATTTGCGTTGCACGTTTCATTTAGCACGAAACGTGAAATTTCTCAAAAATTACACTAGAACGTAAGAAATTTCGTTTGCGTTGCATGTTTCGTTCGAACGTAACAAAACGTAAAAACATAACATGTTGTTGCGTTGACACACCCCTAGTAAGATCTTACAGATTGTGCATGTAGGTAGCTAGCTGGGTAGTGCAAATATGGACAACTTGCTCGGGAAAGGATATGTACAACTGCTACTGCAATGAATAATTCAATATCTAGTTTATGCATGTGCTTTAAATTGATGCTTCCTTTTGAAAAAAGACTTATTTCGTTGTTTTGGTGAATTAATTAAGTAACCCAGCTAGATTAATATATCGAACCGATTATTAATTTTCGGCGGTCCCCACTGATGCTTAATTAATTAATTAATTTATTTATGTATTCATTCATTCGGGGATATATAGTTTGCCTATAGTTCCTGTCTTGAAACATGTTGCTCTCACGATCGACTTGGCTATTGCAATGTGAAGATTTGCCTCCTGAACATGTGCCATGTGCACCATCTTGACCCGATCAGATATACTGGTAATTAAGAGATGTTCGCGCGCATATAGTAAGCAATAACATATAGAGAGAGCGACTATTTCACTCCACTTCTCTTTCAAGCACATGTATATATCTTCTTTTATTTCTTTCCTTTTTGAGAACCAACCTTCATCTTGCAACGACTGTTTCCTTGGATATTAATTATTAAACTTGCTTTTCTTTTTCTCTATTATTTATTTTAGATAAAAGTTGTATAAACCTTCTTGATTAAATTACTAGACAAGTAAAGAAATACCTATTTATCTCTTGTCACTTGATGCAATCAGACCTGAACTATGCATATCTTTAATTCTCAGGTACTAAGTAATGGAGTGTACAAGAGCGTAGAACATCGAGTGATGGTGAGCTCGACAGCAGAGCGCCTCTCAATGGCATTCTTCTACAACCCGTGCAGTGACATCGAGCTAGCACCTATTGCCGAGCTTGTAACGCCTGATCGGCCTGCACTTTATCAGCCGATGACATTCGATGAGTATCGCCTCTACATCCGCAAAAATGGACCCAAAGGAAAAGCTCAAGTCGAATCACTGAAGACTGTTCAGAAGGTTGTATGTAATCAAAGTATGGAACAGGATTAAAAATTATTACTGTATTTTAATTCATTTCGAAGCTAGGGTTCTACATCTGATTTGAACTTTAAATGAATGTTTCCATGCCTCAAAAGCATTATGTGTTGTAGTTTATTATACAAAACGCAAAAGAAAATTTTCAGGAGCACTGAAAATTAAATAGTTTGTAATTTAAAATTCAACATTAGGTTTATATATACTAAAATTATAGCATACACATGAAATTGATGAAATTTGATGCAAGCTTAGTTGAATAATTGTTCATAAAATTATTATAAAAAACTAAAGAAATTCAAATTGAATAAATAAGGATATAATATATGTGTTTTTATTTTGTATTTTTAATTTACACTACAACAGAAAGGAGATTTAGCAACCCATAAAACAACAATGATTGAAGAAATGATTAAACACTGTTGGCAGAAGTGCAAAATAAATAAGGCAATGGCTATTTAAATAATTGTCTACGCCAACGGTTATTTAAAATAACTCTTGTATTTTTTTTTTTTTAGGATTTATCTTTTTTACTGAATTCTAGAGCAACAATTTTTAAAATAACCGTAGGCATAGCTCCACAATGGTTATTGTAAGTAACCGTTGTCTTATCTTCAAAGAATTTTTTTGCTTCAGGCACTCACATACTAAAGCCCGTAACGACACTGTTTTTACTCTAAAAAATTCTTCTGTAGCTTCCAAATCCAACTTTTAGAAAAGGTCGCTGACGTAGTTTACAGCGGAATTTGATCTCCGACCTCTATTCTGAGAGGCAATATCCCAAGCAGTTCACTAGACGGCAGTAAGAATTAAAAGCCATTTAATTAATTAAATACCATTCATTTGTCATAAATAACTAATTCAATTGACATTTCAGTTGTAACATTATTCACAAATTGGATGAAATTGTTCAATTTGACAAGCGCAAACCATCATTAAAAATATTAAATTAATAGTTTGATATTAGATGTTTTGAATTTAGATATCTATCATAGATGGAGTTCACTTCTCTCACATCTCACTTTAACACTGGTGGCTATATTCTTAAAACAGTTTTAAGTGGATTTGAATTCGAGAGAGACAAGTAATCAACTAAGCAGAGGAAAATTCTATTAAGCAGAAAAGTTTGTTTAAATATACAATAGTTTGATATTCCAAGTCTCATCAAGTTCTAAACGATACACACTACAACAAAAAGAGGATTTAGCAACATTCATAAAGCAACAATCAAAGGAGATTTTGTAAAATACTATTGGCATAAGTAGAAATCTATTTTCGAAAAGATAAGGCAATAAGTATTTTAAATAACCGTTGCTTTATGGTGAGATAAGACAATGATTATTTACAGACAATCGTTGCTCGAACTTTTCAGAATTATTTTTTTCCTAAAATTCTAAGGCAACGGTTATTTCAAACAACTGTTGCCTTATTCCAACCCTACCTAATTCTTAAAGCAATGGTTAATGTTTAATAATCGTTGCCCTATCTCAATCCTACTTAATTTTTAATTGAAGTCTTCTGATAATAAACTAATATTTAAGTTTTTGTAATTTCAGGGATCATGTTCCCTGACTTTCAAACTTCAGCCTGAATTCTCAGCTGCTGCATCTTCGAATATTCTTCTCGAGTTTCTTCTCACGACAATGTTCTTCTTCGATTTCTTTACACCGAGTTTATCCTCACTTTTCGAGCTATTTGAATTCTTGCCCTTCAGATCTTCAACTCTCGGATCTTTGCCTTGACTTCGAATTCGAGACTCTGAAATTACCATTTTCAACAAAATGAGCATCAAACTCCCTCGGTTTAATACTAATCGTTACTCGTTACAAAATATAAAGATGTCAGCACATGCGTCAGTGATGATGAACAGAGAGGTCTATCGATCGCAATGTTGTTATCTTTGTATTAATTTATTTTATCGGCGTGTCAATTAACGAATGATACTTAATTTATTGAACGACCTTTTCTTCCCTGGTATGTTCATATGATCATACGCAATGTTGTTATCCTTGAATCTATTATTTCCGTGTTAATTACTGAATGATACTTAATTAATTAAACGGAATTTTCTTCCGTGAGATGTCAACACCATATAAGCTTGCTCACAGTCGGCGTGTTCAATTTTTCTGACACTCTAACACATCATTAATTTATATTGTATGTGTGCTCAGGTTATCAGACACGTGGCACATCATTAATTTCACGTTATTAATTTCAGTACAAATCATTCACGTCATTAAAGTTCACGCCTTTCTCATTTCATATAAATCATCATACTTTAAAAAAAAAGACTGAAAAAGATGTATGATATTTATTGTTATATAACTTTAATTTCAACAAAATAATATTATTTAACAAAAACATTAAAGTTAATATAATTACATTATTTATTTTTTAATACATTTTTTTTTCAAAAACCGCTACAACAGATTTATTATGACTTCAAATTTTGTTGGTTTATGCGTTGAGAGAATGACGTAATTTTGTGGCTCTCGTTTTGTCTTTCATGACAGAGGCATCTATGACCATTTTATCAGCTTCTATTTTTGCATGTAAAAATTACGGAAATAACATCAATATTTCAGCTTTTATTAGAGAGTTGAGTGTTGAGGGAAGCCTTGACTGAACAGCTTGAGTTCTCTTTGTATACAAAAATAATAATAATAATAATAGTTATTTTAAAAATATATGCACTTCGGATCGAAGTGCAACCGGTCTAATATTTTGTTCATTTCGAAATTTCGATTTAAGTTGCTCCATAAGTTCTTCATATTATAATCTTGTAGAATCAAATTTTATAATTTTTAAATTTTTTAAACAATCATTTTTAATATTTTAAAATATAGTCTCTTCAGTACCATTTTATAAAATATTTAAAAATTAGCTTGAAAACCCTAAAATAAAAAAATTGACTTAAAAATATGATTTGATCTTTTTACACTTCAATCAGAAATGCAAATATTTTCACAATAGTAAAATCTCAAAATAATAATAATATTAGTAGTAATAATAATATAATAATAATACTAAGAATAGTAATAATAATAATAATAATAATATAATAATACTAAGAATAGTAATAATAATAAGAAGAAGAAGAAGAAGAAGAATGAGAACAAGAATAAGAAGACATATGATATAATTTATTTGAGATAATAATTGATATGAAGTCACCAAATTTTAAACATTCACAAAAAATCTTTTATTTGAGTTTGAAGAATATAATATTTTACAACGAAGTCAATCTCTTTGCCTATAGAGGACTTTGAAGAATTGAATACAAACAATTAATTATAACTTAATTTAAACACATGTATTCAGTTTTAAGTATAGCGTTCTCGAAATATTTAAAATTAATCGTTCATTATTGGTGATGTTGTTTTGAAAATTGAGGGTAGATAAATGATGAATAAATTTACTTTTTTTCTCCTGGAAAAATGGAATCAAACTCGAAAATACATGCAAGCCCATATGCATTAGTGCTTGCATGCACTTTTTTTAAAATACTAATATAAAATAAAAGGTTTTAAGAACAGAACTCGAAATTAAAACTTTCAACTAGAAATTTATGCGAGCAAAATGTGCTTTGCACTCATTAAAATATCGGCAAATTAATTTTACAATATAATACAATTGATTTCGCGACGCTTTCAAATAAAACACGATTCGCATATATTGCATGCAAACTTTTCATTTTGCAAAAAAAAAAAAAAAATCATTACCGGCGGCACTCTGTGCACGTTTGGCCTTTGCTACTTGCTCTTTAATAAATAGGTGGCTTGCATTGCATGGCCGTAAAAAAAGAAAAAAGTGTCTCAAGTTTTGCATCGATCTGAGATGTTTCAAAAAGAACAGCTTCCTAAAGTCAAAGCGTGGGTCTCGTGCGTCAGTAACAGCGGAGGAACTGGAGGACAAAATACGGGACACTGTATCAGCGTCCAAAAAAAAATAGTAGACAGTTGAGAACTCGATAATTAATGGCCAAACAAACAGTGACGGAGCTTGAGCTCCTTTAAAGAGGGGACCGGCTAGAGGAACTGTGTTTTAATCTGAACTGTCGGATTAAAATCGAACACTCGATCGTCAATGATATGAGTCAGGGGAGATTTTTGTATTGTTAAATTAGGAGCGTTGAAAATAGATTAGACGGTTCAGATAAAAGATGCATTCCTCTGGTGCAAAACAAATGCGCCAGAGGATATGGCTCGTCGGCTAGAGCTAATAAAATAATTTTTATATCAATAAAAAGTTCATTTGACTGAATGTTGGGCTACTTTTTACCGTGATTGAACCTGAGTTGAACGCAAGAAGATTCAATAATTTGAAAAGGGGATCATTTATTGTGATAAAATGTTAATAGACTAAAAATACATATACTAAAATACAGAATTTTCAGAACTAAAGGGGATCACTGCCCTCCTTGGCCTCCACTAAGCTCCGTCTATGCAAACAAATACGTGTGGCCGTGTGGGGGCGCATTATCATTTTTTAACTTACACGTGAAAAAAAATCTTAGTTTATTATTTTTTATGTGATTTATTCCACAATTTGCATCTCCAGCTTCCAAATTTTCTTTAGAAAAAATATATAAAGTTCCGAAATTCGCCTCTCCAATGTCTCTGTTATTTATGACAAAAGAGTCTTCTAAAATCAAAATGATGTGAAGATCGATCAACGCGATGAAGGAAAAAATGAGACAAAAATGAGGGACCGTCCTTTTTTTACGATATGTCGAGAGTACAGACCGATTCTTTGAGGAAGAGTATCCTTTGCTACGCAGTACGCATGAGCGATTCAGATCAGCTGCGCAGTACTGATCGATCGTCTACGATGAAAATCAAGAGAGTCTATTTCTATAAAATTTGAATTGCACGAATCTTAATACAAATAAAAGATCTAAATCTGTTGCATGCGCTGGATGTGCCATCACATTCCATTATTTGATGGCTGCATTTTCTGTGCTCATCGACTATTCAAACTATCTTTACTCTCGGGCCGCGGCAAAAAAAAGTTTAAATAATTGAACACATTTTTTATTGTATAGTTTATAGAATAGAACATGTTTGACCTCTTGATTAATTCCATTCTTTAGTAAAGATTAATTCCATTCTTTACCATAAATTGATTCCAGAAACACATGTTTTTAATTAGAAGAGAAGCATGATAATATATAATTGATATAACTGTTTGGTCAGGATAGCATACTATAGTGCATAGAGAGCAAAAACGGTATGCTATTACTAAAGAATTTTACATTTAATTTATTCTTTCATGTATTGTAATTATGGAGATGTCAAGGAATTACACAAATGAAAATCCGGTTGAGGTACTTTTTTACACAGTGAATCTATTCTATTCGTATATATGAAGCATTAGTCTTAGTACTATATCATATCTTTGCGCGCGTGATCAGTGGCGGATCTAAAGCCACTGAAAGGAGGCTTAGCCATCTTCATAATTTAAAAAGTTGTAAATTTTCATTTAAACCTTATTTTTTTAAATTATTAATACTAATAGTCTCCTAATAGTATTAATATTGTACAAAAGTTTTTACTTAACCCCTTCCATACATAATTTCTAGTTCTGTCCCTGCGCGTGATGATTAACAAATATCAGATATGGATAACAAGTAATATTGTATAAATTGATAATTTATTTAAATAATCTAGTTCAAATAAAGCAAACAAATGAATATATTTGTCACACCCCGAACCCCAGGGCATGACATCCCCCGCCACGAATACATGAAATACATGTACTCGTAAGGCTGACAATCAAACATTTGCAATATAACATTTGAAATTCACATAATCATAATACCATTTCAGATATAACAATACTATAACAAGAAACGATCATACACAACAAAGGTTTTACAAGCATTCATATATACAAACGGTACCACATGAAATCGGGATTTTCACAAGTATCAACAACACAACAGATATGAAAACCCGATGCACAAAATATATACACTGATATAGTATTATGATTCATACAAAAATGGTCATAAGGCCTACACGATAACTAGCTCGTCTCACATATCGAACCCAATACCTGCAAAAATGTACAAACAACGTAGTGAGAAATATGATTTCCCAGTGCGATATTTAGTTTTACTTTCGTATATACAAGAAATCATGTACCTGAAACATATTATCCATAATATGCAAAGATAATGACAATATAGCAATATAATCAATGAAAACGGTTAT
Organism: Eleocharis quinqueflora; assembly: GCA_964058865.1. NCBI lineage: Eukaryota > Viridiplantae > Streptophyta > Magnoliopsida > Poales > Cyperaceae > Eleocharis > Eleocharis quinqueflora. The sequence continues at coordinate 4,365 of CAXKVX010003441.1, read as the reverse complement.
CAAACAATAAGAGGAGAAAGAAACATAATATGTCTCGAGTATATATGGTATCAAGTGGTTCTTACTATTCAAACTATAATAATATAGGTCTGGTAATTCAGTTCAGATTTCATATCAATTCACATCATTTCGAGACATCTCATAATTTCAAACACTCACATATCAAATTCATTTTTGACCCAACGTCTTAGCGTTAGGTCCACTTAAGTAATATATTCCCCTTTCCCAACCGGTACTGGGCACAATAGGGGACAGTTTCTATATGCGCATAAGGATCCTGTTTTGCGAAGTCAGGTTGCGATCCTCGTCCTTCGTATATTACCTTTCTTTTTCAAAATTCCATATCATTCCAGAAGATCAATAACAGAGAACAAGCAATATCGGTAACCAGACAAAATGATACTCCATTATGCAATACAAGTAATCAATATGATCATGAATGATGAATTTCCAAAATATGCAATTCAATCGAATATCAAAATGCAACATATCATCACATTTCAGTATCAAACCTCTTGTAACTCCGAAAGTAAAACTACGCACCTGTCGAGTAGTCGTTTCGTATCGAATCGCTAAGCGTCGATACCCAATTTCTCCTGGTCCCCCGTAACTCTACCTAAACCAAGATAATAACATTTTTAAGTTTCACTAATATTTTCCTTCTTCTTTTTAAGACTTTAAACTGTAGATTTTAATTGCGCTTAAAGGACAATTGAATAAATGACCATTGAATGTAACATAAGGCATATATATATACCTTTACTTTGGTTCTTAACTAACATAACCTTTCAATTAAACCATAACCTTTCAATTAACCCAATATAGTATACCTTTGAAACAATTCACAACATAGTCTCTTTGGTGCACATGAACCCTAAATTACAATAAACCCTAAACCATACACTTACTTATTTATTTTGCATACTCATGTTGCATACAACATGAACTCTAAATTATAACTTATATAGCAATACCACTTACTTATGTTGCATAATTGATTTACTTTGGTTAAACCCACCACCTAATCAATTGCACCTTTTTGTTTATTATTTCCACGGCAAAGAGAAGGAGAAACCCAACAGCAAGGAGGTGAAAAGTATTAAAGGGAAAGAATAGTATTAAACATACAATACCCTTGATGGTGTGAACACAAGTACCAAAGAAGTTCTCTTTGATCACCCACGGCAAGAGAGAAAATATACACTTGATGTATTTGACCCACAATGGAAAGAAACAATTGACACCTTCTTTGTTGACCCACGGCAAGAAAAGAACCAAAAGAGAGAAAAAGATGGTGTGAACACAAGTATCATAGAAATGTTTTTGGCTTTGATTTAACCCACGGCAAGAAGAAGAACAAAATGAAGTTGTTTGGTTTGGTTAACCCACGGCCAAGAGAAGAAAAAGAAAAAGACTTATGTGGCGGTTGGAAGAGTCCAGAGAAAGAAAGAAAGAAAGTTTATAAATTGGACTTTTGCAATTTAACCCTTGTAATCTTTCAAATTATATAATGGTCCTTGGTGTCATATAACATTAAATGTCCTACTACAATCATTTATTACTACTTCATTCTTTAACTATTTATTAAGGTTTTCTTTAATTATTTACTATAACATTCCCCCCTCCTTAAAAACCTTGTTCAATCCTTTGAACGAAACTAGTACCTGATTCATGGAATAGCTCGGGATATCGCTCTCGGATTTTCGATTCTAACTCCCAAGTCGCTTCGTTCTTGGAATGATGACCCCACTGTACTAGCACCAATGAAATGGTTCGATTCCGAAGTCGTTGTTCTTTCCAATCCAAAATTTGCATCGGTTCTTCTTGATATTCGAGTGTATCATCCAATCGTAACTCAGAGAAATCTAGATGATGAGAAGGATCTCGTACATAACGTCGAAGTTGCGATACATGGAACTGGATGTACTCGATCCAATGATGGAGGCAATGCAAGCTCATATGCTACTGGTCCCACTCGTCGTAGAATCTGGAAAGGTCCAATGTAACGAGGACTTAGCTTTTCGGTCACACCGAAACGATGTACTCCTCGGATTGGGGACACCTTGAGCCATACATGTTCACCTTCTGGAAATTCCAAAGGTCTCCTACGTACATCTGCATATCGCTTTTGTCGTTCTTGGGCCGCTTTGAGTCGATTCAACACAATTCGAGTCTTTTCAGCTGTTTGTTGCATCATTTCAGGTCCCGTTGGTACATAAGTCCCAGCTTGTTTCCACCACAACGGTGTCTGACATGATTGCCCATATAGCGCTTCGAACGGAGGCATTCCGATGCTTGAATGATAGCTATTGTTGTATGTAAATTCCGTTAAATGCAAATAATCAATCCAACTTCCCTTGAAACTCAAAACACAAGCTCGTAACATGTCCTCCAATGTTTGGATCGTCCTTTCTGATTGTCCGTCAGATTGTGGATGATGTGCGGAACTAAAGTTCAGTTTCGTGCCCATTGACTCTTGAAAACTTTGCCAGAAGTGTGATGTAAAACGGGTATCACGATCAGAGATTATTGTCCGAGAACATCCATGGTATTTGAACTGGAACTTCATAAATGCTTCGGCTAAGTCTTTTCCCGTTGCCTCGGTTCAGGTTGGTATAAAATGAGCTACCTTTGTCAACCTATCCACAATCACCCAAATCGTATCATATCGCCCCACTATTCTGGGAAATCCGCTCACGAAATCCATCGTGATTGCTTCGAACTTACTCTTGGGTCGCACAATCGGTTGTAAAAGTCCCGCTGTCTTGCGTCTATCTGCTTTAACTTGTTGACACACTTGACATTTCTCCACATACTGTACCACTTCTTGTTTCATGTTCGGCCACCAAAAATACTTCTTTAAATCTTGATACATCTTGACTTCCCCAGGGTGAATCGTATACCCCGACTCATGCGCTTCAGATAGGATTAATGACTTCAATTCTCCATCATCTGGTACACAAATACGATCGCCAAAACGTAATATGCCTTCGCTATCAACACAGAAAGGAGTATCTCGACCCGACTCGACAACTTCACGAAACTTTTGACATTTTGGATCTTGCTTTTGTGCATTCCTCATGCGCTCGTGCATTCCTGGTTGAATACTCACAGCTGCCAACATTATTGCTGCTATTATCGAAGGTCCTGTACTAGCCAATCAAACGGTTAACGTCTTCGTGAACTCCGAAGATGCTCCAACATACAAACCCATTAACCTCATCTCTTCGAGCAATTGTGGTGTCCTTTGAAACTTTTAAGAGACATATTGTCAGAAAAAATGAGTTGCCAGATTCAACCTACAAAGCGAAAAAACTGTTGTGTCCTTTGAATTTGGAAGTAGAAAGAATTCATGCATATCCGAATGATTGCATATTGTACCGAGGAAATGAGTATAGTACTCTAAACAAGTGTCCAAAGTGTAATGCATCACGTTACAAATCAAGGAATAATGAGGTTGAAGATGGGGAAAAAGACCACCAGCAAAGGTGATGTGGTATCTACCAATAATACCAAATTTTGAACGTCTTTTAATGAATCTGAATAAACTATTACGATGGCACAAAGATTGTCGAAAAGATGATGCAATGTTGCGGCACCCTGTCGACTCTCCCCAATGGAAGAATATAGATTAGCCAGGTATGAACCTTCAGGTGTCCAACCATCATCTATAACTTTTCAAAGCTCATGTAGACTAAGGTATTTTTCCATACATTTCTTTCAAAAAGAGAAGTTATTACAACCTATACTAAAGATTGGTAATACTTTCACAAATTTCAATTTTGTCATTTTTCATAAGACAAGATCAAGAATTATCAAGATATGGCTAATTAGCTAGGTATGAATCTTTAGACTCTGATACCAATTGTTATAATGGGGTCCTAAGGTCAAGTGCTAGTGCAGAAACATTTTTAATAATTAGAATTCAAACTTTCAGACCTTAATCATCTCGCTAAAATTCGCAAGCAAGCAAGTACTAATAGCAATTGAGAAAATCAAACAATATAGTGCAATGATAGTAAAAGAGAGAGAGTAAAGAGAAATAGAGATCAAGAGGACACAAGAACATGCAATATAATATGGTTCGATCTACAAACAAACTAGGACTACGTCCACGGGACTTTCGGAACCAAATCTTCCTTCTGGAAATGATTCTACTAGATAACAAGTGTTTTTACAATTGCAGAACATATCTTTGATTTCTTCTCACATAAGAAAACCAATCTTAGATTCCTAAACATATGCAAGGGGCTACACTACTCTACAAGGTAAACGTGTCTGATTGACTACACAATCAATGACGGAGATGCACTACTTGACTACATAATGTAGTACACCAAACAAGGCTAACAAAGCTAGCAAATA
>CAXKVX010003440.1:0-10230 GCA_964058865.1 Eleocharis quinqueflora | reverse complement strand
AACCGTTTTTACAATTTACAACAGCAAAAATTCACATGTTCAAACCTCCAAAATAGTTTTATTTACTCTAAACTAACTAATTATACATAAGCAATCCACCGACGAATCCTATCACATGCCTCGAAACAAATTTCTATACTTCTGAATCAACATATTTAACTTAGTTGGGTAGTTACCAGTATTATTATGGAGTGTTGATTGCTTGAGTATATTGACATTGTGTATTATATTGATGGTGGCATGAGATATTATTATGTTGGTGCGACATATGCAATTAGATAGTAGAGCTTAGAAACATTGAAGCACATTATCAAAATAAAATACATTCTAAATCCTAATTATTAAACATATCATATCACATCATGCATATTTTTAGATGATAAAAAGAAAAGGCAGCAATGTTAATAATATTGTTAAATATATTATATAGTACATTATTACATACAGTCATACATATGACAAAAAGTATGCATGTTCGCATTATAATTTGATTTAAAATAAATGAATAATATATAAAAAATGATTGTGCATTTTTTAATTTAACTTTCGTATAGCATCGTTTTAACGTTAAACCGTTAAACGACTACTTCACAGTTAAGGATCGTTAAACGTTTTTTAAAAAATTGATGATAAATCAAATAATGTGCATGATAACTCAGATAAAAATGCATAATAAAATCGATATTAATAGTTGATATCAAATATGCTATTTACGAAACATTATTCTTTCTTTTTATTCAAAATTGTTTTTTAAAACCTGCCCCATCCCCCGGTCCCACCTAGTGTAGTGCTAACGGGGTGGGCGGGCGGGTTTGGGAAACGGGTCGGACGGGGGGCGGGTGAGACGGGTGACGGGTCGACGGGTTGGACGGGTTACGACGGGCGGGATGGGACGGGTGGGTTTGGGAAGAGTGACCCAAACCCGCCCTTAGACCCGTCGGGTCAAACGGGTCGGGCGGGCGGGCGGGCGGGCACGGGTTTTTTTTAAATATTTGAAAAAACTCCAAAAAACTCCAAAAATTGAAATAACTCCAAAAAAATCTTAAAAAATTCACAAAAAATCTAAAAAAATCATATTTGAAAAAGTACAAATGAATTTAATTTTTTTATTCAAAAATTTCTTTTTTCAAACTCGTAAATCCAAAATAATTCAAAAAATTTCGGGCGGGTCAAACGGGTTCCCTCCAATAAAAATTCAAAAATTTTCGAATTTTAACCGTTGGCGGGTCAAACGGGCGGGCGGGACGGGTCAAACGGGCGGGTCGGGTAGACGGGCGGGCGGGTCGGGTAGACGGGTCGGGCGGGACGGGTCAAACGGGAGGGTCGGGTAGACGGGTCGGGCGGGTCGGGTTCTGACACGGGTTTAGAACAGGCGGGTTTAAACGGGCGATTTTTCAAGGGCGCGACCCAAACCCGCCCTTTGACCCGCGACCCGTTCGGGTTTCAACGGGTTTGGTCAACGGGCGGGTTGGGCGGGTAAAAGGCACGGGCGTGGCGGGGCGGGCGGGACCCGTTTGGGTTTTAGCACTACACTAGTCCCACCTGCTCAAAGTATCTGTCGGTAATTGGAATCCGACGATTTAGATCTATTTTGATCAATCTTTTAACATAGAATATAAGAATGAGTGGTTCCGCTGTAGATACAAAGATTAAATGGCTAAGTTTAAACATAGAATTAGATGGACAGCGGAACCGGGAACGTCAGTTAGGGATATGCCATAAGCCCCCGGCCTCCAGCTTGGTCCCTGTAAAGCCTCTGTCAGACCCGACCCTTATTAAGATTTTGAAAGGGCCGGGCCTTATTCCAAAAATACAGGCTCCTATTTATCCGGCTCTTTCAAGTCCCGATCTCGTCCGGCCCTTATCCGGCCCTTTGCAACCCTTATTCATGACGGCCCCTCAAACCCTTATCAAACCCTTTCACAATTAAAAAAAATTAAAAAAATAGATCAAAGCCCTTATTACCCGGCCCCTATTAAGCCCTCTTTAGACCCGGCTCTTATCCGACCCTTTCGTAGGCCCTTTAGACCCGGCCCTTGTAAAGCCCGGCCCGACCCTTGTAAAGCCCGGCCCGACCCTTAAGACTTTGCCTAACGTCAGTACGTATCATTAAGCATCTCTTTGGAAATATATCCGCTGCCGTAGAATGATAATGAGTCCCACTAAATTAACAATAAAAAATCAGCCCCCTACTGTCTAATCCGAACCATCCAAATCTGATTTGCCAAAAAATTATGGCAGCGGCGTGTCATAGTTGAATATAGAGATCAGATTTGGATGGCTTGGAACCATCACTATTGAAGGTTATTGGAACCATCCATCTATCCCATTCCCTATTGTTATATCAACGGCCATTTCACCTGAGAGCTAGAGATAGAGATCAGTGTTGCAGCTTCTGTCAACCGTTAGAAAAGAGAAAAAGAGAGAAAGAGAGTGTAGCCAGCTTCCAACCGGAGAGAGAGAGTGTGAAGCCAGTTTCGAACGGCTGTCGGTCTTGTGTTCAAATTCATCTTTGAACCGTTTCTTGGTGCATGCATAAGATGCGTTTCTTCATCAGTTTAGGTTTCCTTTGTGTTTGCTTCCTTCTCCCCAATTGCCAAGGTACGTAATATCTAATGTTATTGACTTCTATTTGGGGCATGTTTCATGAATAAGTACTCTTTTATTAATTTTCTTTCTTTTTTCCAATGAGAACGAATGAACGATAAGGCTCCGGCCTGGTCGTATTCTTTTGAGGGCATCCTACTAAATCAGTTAACAAGATAGAGCTTTTAATATGTGAATCGAGAGTTCAATGCCCAAAATAATAAATGCATTTATTTTTTTGTTTTGTTTTAAAGATGCTATTGGATCTAAATCTATTAAGCGCCCACAATGCACAAACGATGCCCTGAAAAGTTATTATATATTAAAGATGCTATTGGATCTACTGCTATTGGATCTAATGCTAGTTTTAAAGTTGCATTTTTTAAGAGTTTATGTTGGAGAATGGAGATAGATATTTCAATCAATGGATATTCTAATGTTTCTTTTCAATCTCTTTATGCAAATTTAAGTCATTTAATATAGAAAAATGTTTCGGCGATAGGCCAATCGATGTGCTCATCGATATACATATCGTTTTGCATGTTAAATAATTTATTATGCATTTTATTTGAGTTATTATATATGTTATTTTGTACTAAAAAATTATTATTATGCTTATAATTTCAATTGTTACATATATTGAAAAATAAAATGCATAATAATTCAAATGAAATGCATTAACTATTTTTCAATACAAAATAAAATACATAATAACTATTTTAATATACAGGACGATCGCTATATCAGCTCTCTTCAATATATACTACCTCTGAGATTCCTCAAAGCATCCATAACCTTCTTTAGCCCTTTTCATTCTTCGATCTATGGAATTTTCGCTAGTAGCTTTGTATATTAATAAATTATACTAGTACTAGATATAATTAAAACAAGATTGAGAAATATAGAAGATAAGATGAACCAGGTAATGGGATAGATGGTATTCATATATTATTTATTAAAATAAGATTTGAAATTGTACGTAAATTTTGAGATTGTCGGAGGAATCGAGCATTCAGATCCAGTGTCGAGTGACACTTCTATATGTGCGTGCGCTTTGAGATTCGTACCTTCAATCACAAATACCATCCATCCATCCGTCCGTCCATCCGCTGTCGGAGCTTACCGCGCTGCGCGACAGCAGATTTGAACGCAGCTAAATCGTTGCAATACAGTGTCTTGTTATTTGTTTTCCTCTCTGAATATTTGACATTGCTTCTTTCCAGTTTTGATGAATCGAATTCTAATTGTATCTTAGGGTATATTTGGCAAACAAGAAATAGTGATAGAAGAGTATAATTTAGAATAATGCAATTTTTAAAGAATGATAGAAGAGTGGTATTTGACTACTCGAAAAAATGAAATTGTCGTTTATCAAGTTGTTAATTGAAGTAGTAGAAATATTTATAACTATGATAATAATAATATGCATTTATTTTCTAAAATAAATAGAAAAAATAATATTGACGATAAAAACTAATAATAACATTATATAGTTAATAATGATAATATAAGAAAAATATAATAATTATAATGATATTATTATTTTAAAGTAATTAAATAATAACAATAATAATAAATAAATAGTATGAATAATAATAATATATAATACTATTAATTATTATAAATAATATATAATATACTAAAATATTTAAATTATAAATATAATACAACATAATCAAATAATAACGAAATGTAGTAATAATAATAACAATAGTAAGAAAATATAATAATATCCATTCTTTTAAAATAATAAAATAAAATAAAATAATAATTAATATTAATTATTAAAATATTGTTTAATAATGAAGATAATATAATAATAATAATAATAAAGAGTAAATAATATACTAAAATATTATTAATTACAAATATAATGCAACATAATCACATAATAATGATAATTATACCATACAATATAAAAATTATTATAATATTCATTATTTTAAAATAATAAAATAATAATAATCAATAGTATAATAATATTCGTATTTTAAGATAATATAATAATATTAACAATAATAATAAAATATATAATATACTAAAATATTAGTAATTAAATTGCAAATTTTATTGCTAACTTTTGTCATACTAAATAGCATACCGGAATAACCTCTTATATCTCTATTATGTTCTTTCATATTGGAATAGACTATATTCTGATATTCTTTATATTTCTCGAGTGCCAAATGGACCCTTAGTTTTTGAGTTTTTTACAATTTTTGGATTTTATTTTATGAATAGTTTGAACTTCTAGCTTCATGTATGCATGGTTAAAGCTCCTGAGCGGCACTGTGTACTGAACATTTAAATGAAAACGGGCGTTTAAATGTAAAAAAGAAAAGAAAAAAATGAAGGTATGCATACATAGTAATATGAAATGGATTGTGTCATTTTGAGAAGAACTTTTCAGCGCATCATATATTTTTTAGGGAATGATCTGCTTTTCATCTTTTCCTGCTTGTTTCGATGTTTCATCTAATCTAATCTAATTTAATACACTCATATCGCAACATTCGCACACTATTCATTTTCACAGTGCGAATGAAAATATTTTCACTGTTAACTGCTACAGTACAGTCAGTGTTTTTTAATTTTGTTTGCGATAGAAATGAAATCACTGTTCACTGCTACAATACCCACTGTTTTCACTGTTCATCACTACAGTAAACCATTTTATTAATTTTCTTATTACCTTGACACGAAAGATTGACTGTAACATTTTTTTATTGGTGCTATAATTTAGATTCAATATAAATTTTACTGTCTTAATATAAAAATATTGAATTTAACTTTTTCGCGCGGAGCGCATGTCAATAACTAGTGTTCTTCATTCTTCGGTGTCAATATATCATAGTACATGTATTCGCAATGGTATGAAGGGAATACATTATACATGTATAAATAAACTGATGCTGAGTTCAATTTGAAAATTAAATGTTCAACATTCGCAATGGTATGAAGGGAATACAGTTTAAAACATAATACAATAATACAGAAATACCATAATTTCTGTCAGGATTTGAGTTCCTGACATTTCAGAGCTTAATCGTTGGAGCTGGCAATGGTCTGAAGGGAATAGAAGTGGCTAACGGGCCTTCAACACTAACATTGGGCTTTAACCAAAATTCAAAGGAAATGGGCCTCGTGAACAAGCAAGGCAGAAAGATCAGTCGAGCCTCTGAAAAGGGTCCATATTGTCAGAACAAGAGAGTTATGTGTGCAGGAACTGGAGAGAACTGATGCTGAGTTTGTTGGAGCATTTTCAGTTAGTTAGAGAATTTTACTAATCTACCCAACTTTTACTTTTATTTACGAAAATAGTAATCTGTCTATCTATATAAAGGCAATAGGGGGTCTTAGATTGATATATCGTGAAAGTCTATCAAAACCAAAACTATCAGATTCTTATTTCTATTCTTCTTTCTTAGCTGCAATTGTATCTTTGAGTATTTAATAAAACAATTATTAAACCTAATTTTTATCTCATTTATTCTTAATTCTCAATTCAAATCCAATTTCAATCTCTTTATCTTGTCTGATCCTTAGTGAGATCATGACAATTTCTGGTGCATTGCAAGAGCCTTTGTAGCAAAGCATATAAACTCTGTCAATTCATATGCACTAAGTACAATTATCGTTAGCTAGGTTTATCCTACTAAATCCTGAGGCTAAGTTTAAGAATTAGGTAATAAAGTAAAACTTTCATTCTTAAAATTGTCAATGAATTTCCATCTGTAACAAGTGATTTTCCTATTGGAACAAACATGTAGGTGCTGGGAGATACCGTATTCTGAAGACAGGCCCTCCACCAACTCCTCATCTTCCGGTCCCGCCACCGCATCCTCGTGGTTCCTTTACCATCTATGGCCATATTAATTCTTCACTGGACAATACAAGTAATGGTTACAAAGGTAACACAAATCTTGATTTTTGCAATATTATTTTAAATGATATTTTGGCATCTTTCAATGTTGTAAAATGTGGATTTGAATATGCGTGCGGAAAAGTATCGCATATCGCATATGTATTATGCGGTCGTATATGCGAATTTATATGCGATTTTATATATGCGGTCCAACATATAATATTATTATACATTTCATACATATTAAGATGAAAACTTACAAATAAAAGTGTAATTAAAAAATCTTAGTTATCTTACTAATAATACAAATATGAAATATCAAATATGTACGTTCATTTTAATTGATTATGCTCCACCGTATTAACGAAAAATGTATAACCGTACAAAATTAAAATGCTAAAATGTAATTAACATAAAATTTAAATGAATGCTACCAGTAATCAAAACTTAAAATACAATATAGATTTGGAGTTAAAACAAATTTACATGAACAATTTCAATCTAGAACTAAAAACTTTACCGTGTTTTACAACACTAACATATATTTACAAACATATGTGCATGTTATATATTTCAATTGAATAAAAAAGAAAGAGTGCTCAATTTGAATTCTAATTACGATTCCAATATTAATAATATGTTTTGTAAATAATTAATATTAGAAATATGATAAAGAAAAGTGCAAAAAAGCAACGCCACTAATTACAATTGCAAGTATTCATTGAATCTTTGACCAACAATTTTTTATTGAAATTTTATTTCCATTTTCCAACTATTTAAGGAGTAGAGGAGAACGACACGGTAGATGACAATGTAGATCCCTCAATTTTTTATTGACGTTCTACTTTCCTTTGTAGTGTCAACCAGTGATTTTAAGATTATTATATAACAACTGCATAATATCAACGCTTATTGATTTCAACTCTTGCTTCCTTCCGCATGCTATTAAGCGTCGGCTTATTCGGACGCACAGATCGCTTTTTACAACATTGATGAGCTATTATAACGGCATTATCAGTTATTCGGTGTAATAGGACTAGCTTGTTTCTGTAGTAGTGTATGCACACTAGAATATTTCTTTTGTTTTTTGTAATATATATATATATATCGTAAAACGAAGAGTTTTCATTTGATGGGTGCAAATAATAATGTCCATCTGTTGAACTGTAGGTGGAAAGAACACAACTCTGAATGTTACATCAGCTCCAACACTACCCGTCCGTGAGATTCAGCCGTCAAAGACCATAGCTGTTACTGTTAACCAATCCGGCCGTGTTGATGCATCGCTCCGTAACAGAGCTAATCACGGCTAACGTTGAAGCAATCTCATTTCACCTGATACGCCACTCATCCCCCATTCTCATAAAATATTAAAATGCATGTGGTTCTCGTGGGTAATGGAAAATTCACTTCAAATTCACTGAAAAAGTGAAGTTTTTTAACCCACGGAAACAGCGCATTTCATGTGAGAATGGGAAAGTGGCGAACGGGAATGAAAAGAGCTCTGCAATTTAGATTATTAAATACCTTTTATAATTAAGCAAGCTTTAGATTATTATGTGTTTTTGATACTATATATATCTCAAATCTGCTACTTTTGCATAAATTTAAAATTATGGAGCATGATAAACTATTTAGACTATATCTCAGGTCAAAGACGTCCGATGTTATAATAAATCCAGCATTTTTTATCCCTTACTAGGCGATGGAATTAAATATGAGGTGATGGATTGAAAATAGTGTTTTGACAAAAAAAAAACTTCAAATATATTTGAAAAGTCTAGGAAATACGAAATAATGTATGTAGATTTTTTACACCTAAATACAATAATAAACATTTTTTGAATAAAACAATTTTAAATAGATGAATGTGTTTCAACATTTTTCTGATTTAATAACTATTTTATATTTTATCATAAAAATAAAAAAAATACATGAAAACTGTAACAGTCTGATTTCAATGATCTTTGATGAAATATCAAATGACAGTAAAATACTTGAAATTTATGAATCAATGAATCCATTTTAAAGTTTAAAAATATGTCCACATTGTTTTTATGTATTTTTATTTTTTCTGATTTTATTTATACGTCATTGTCAAAATACCACTATAGGTGATTCATTATTGAATTATGAACATTATACTCGTTTGAAATTACTTTTACTCATATTCTATTTTTATCCGTTAAAATTTGATTTATCTTTATCCTATCCATATTCGTTAAAATCATAGGGTAACAAACGAGTAACGGGCGATACGGATAACATTCATATAATTTTTTTTAGTTTTGTAAATAAATCATATCTTACACAAATACACCTAAAATTGATATTTTTTTCATAAACACAAGCATAACACGAGAGCAACTAGAGCCGAAATTTTTTTAATTAACCAAAATAAATTAATAAAATACCAAAATGGCAAAATTTGGACATAAATCACGATTCTAGCCATTCCGGGATCACAGCGCCCTACGTAACTCCGGGTTCACTGTGATCCCAATAACTCCGGAATCACAGTTGCCGGAGTTATGGAGGCTGCTGTGATCCCGGAGTTATGGCGATCATAGTGAACCCGGAGTTACTTATTATTTATACACCAGCCGAGAGAGATAAAGAGAGGGGATGCTTATAATTGAAGAGAGATATTGATAATTGAAGTTAAACAAGTAATTTGAGGTATTATTTTATTTTTGCTTAAATTCTTCAATTTAGTTGATTTAATTTATAATTATTATAATTGTTATAATTGATAGTTGATTTCAGGTATTATTACAATTGTTTTTTAATTTATAAGAATTATAATTTTAGTTGAATTGTTATAATTTACTTTCATTCTTCAAAGTGAATTGCTATAATTCTTATAATTGTTATAATTCTTCAAATTTAGTTGATTACAGGTATTATTATTATTGTAAATTAATTTATAATTATTATAATTGTAGTTGATTTATGTACGTATTTCGTATTTTTTAAACTATTAGTATAATATTAATTTAGTAATTATAATAATTAAAGAGTTAGAGAAATTTTGTAGAAATTTAGATAGAGAAGTGAAGTGAAGGTTTTGCACATTTTAAATATAAGATATTATTTTATTTTAATTACATGGTAATAATTTTTTAAGTTAAAATGTGAATCAGTGTAAATTAATTTATAATTATTTTGTAGATGATTTATGTATGAATTTCGTAATTTTTGAACTATTAATATATTATTATTTTGTAATTATAATAAATCTAAGAGTTAGAGAATTTATTTAGGAATTTAGATAGAGAAGTGAAGTGAAGATTTTGCAAATTCTAAAGAGTTGCTAAGTCATTTTAGGTATTATTTTATTATAAATTAAATTGTATTAATTTATAGAGTTAAAATTTGAATGTGTAAATTAATTTATTATAAATTAAATTAGAATTATTTTATTATAAATTAATTTAGAATTATTTATTATAAATTAATTTAGAATTATTTTATTTCTGAAGTATTAGTATATTATTAATTGGGAAATTTATACAGTTGGAGTGAAGAAAGTATTGATGCCGGGTTCTTATCTGGTCGTTACGAGGGAAGACTGTTGATGGCGTGTGGCTATGATGTCGAGGGTCAGTTGATACCATTGGCATTTGCATTGGTAGAGAAAGAAAACCTAGAAAATTGGGGCTGGTTTATGAATTGGTTGCGTCGAGAAGTGTTTGGACAAGCTAAGATATGTGTAATATCGGATAGACACAAGGGAATTAAGGCAGTTTTCGAACATCCGCAATATGGATGGTCTGAGG
>CAXKVX010003439.1:0-45191 GCA_964058865.1 Eleocharis quinqueflora | reverse complement strand
GCAGATGATACGATTCAGTTGATAATATATTAATTCTTCTTTCACTTATTTTAAATCACTCAAACCTTACTACTTCTGTTTAATTTGGAGTTCTTAAATTTTTTTTAAAAAATATATTTTCTTTCTTTGATATTGTAGGTCTTTTGCAATCGAGCTATTTCTCCCCTTGTTTTACAATAACCACCCAAAGTTCAATTATATTTTCATTTTTCAATCGTAACTGTTGGAATGGACAAAATTGATTAAAAAACCCCATTAAAACAGAACCCAGTCATAAAATATATACTGTATCTCGTTCAAATCAACAAACTGAATCTTGATCGCATCTTCAACGATTATGTTAACTGAATTTAAAGATCATAGTTCTCTTCAACACAGTACTTTATACCGCGTAAACAAGCATGTACTTGCCTAAAAATAACGAAGACAACCTCATTCCAATACCTCCACCTTCCACATATCTTCTCTCTCTCTTTTCTCTCTCTATCACACACACAATCTTCAATGGACAACCACCCGGGGTCCCACATATCTTCTCTCTCTTTTTTTTTTCTAGGATGTTTCTCTAACAAATACAGAAAAAATTAGCATGATATGCTAATTATTTGTCTTTTATCAATCAATTAATTTATATTTCAGATTTTTAATAAAAGATCAAACGTTATAATGACAGAAGACGTACGGCATAATAAAATTTCTATGAGAAACACCGTAGCAAAATTCCTAAGATTTATATATTGACACTTGAGGCCAAGCTGAAGTTTAAATAACGTTATACTCATTTAAATTGGAGGGTTACATTAAAAAAAATTATATTTCAAAAATAGACGAATTAATATGACACAATTTAACAATTCATCGTTAATAAAAAAATGACAGAAACTATAAACCAAAAAAAATATGTTATAGAATATATGTTTTATGAACAAGGATATATACAATTGGGTTGTTGATAGGGGGATCAGGGTATAATATATTAAGGAGATGTGGAATGTAAAAGTGCCACTCAAAATAAGAGCCTTTTTATGGTTACTGGTAAAAACAAATCTCATAGCTAGGGGGGTGGGATGGTCATAACAAATGCATGTTCTGTGGTGCCTGTGAAACCATAGATCACTTAATGTTCCAATGTTATAGAATAAAGAAGATTTGGATAATAGTTTTTGAGTCATTGCAAATGGGGTCAAGACCATCATGTTTGGAAGAACTGGGGGATTTGATATTAAGGCATCAGGAAAAGGATAAAATAGCAATTATTAGTGCATCAATTCATGCAAAAAACTGTTGTATGAGATAATTGCATTGATTAGATATTGGTCCGGTCTGACAAAAGGGGTCTTAAATGCAGAGTTACACAGGTGGTTGGATCAGTTCAAGGGTGAAGATGCAGAAGAGCTTGCAGGGGAGATTGGAGCAGGACTGGTGCAGCTGGAAAATCAAGCCAGATGAGGGAGCAATGCAATGTGCAGAGGTGGTGAGAGTGAATTAGGGGGGTATAGCATGGTTATAACATGATATGGTGGCTTAATTTTCTTTGTTTGATAGTTGTTATATTTTACTCATATGCGATGTACAGAGAAGTAACTAGGTGTCTGAGCAATATAACTATTGTGAGGGGGGTTAAGCTTGAGTGGAGAGAGGTGTTTAGATAATAAAGGGGCACCGGTACCAAGAGATAGGGGGTACCGGTGCCATTGTTTAATTTGTATGGGGCTTTGGATATTATGGTGTGCTATTTTGTAACTTCTTTTTTAGTAATGAAAAGGAAGTGGTGAGCAATTGCTCACTTATTTCAAAAAAAAAAAATGTTTTTAGCAGATTTTGCAATATTTTCATGGGAGATCAAACACTTTATAACTAAACTATATTAATTAAACTTGATTATATGAATAGCAAAAGTAACATGACGGCAATTTGTTTTTCCCAATTTCGACAGAATTTAACTTCTTGCGATCATCAATTGGTTATTAATTGTTGAACATAGTGTCTTAGTGTATACTCCAATATATCACTTATTTCATAGATAAATATCTTTGACATAATATGAAATATAAAGAAGTATTTATAAGAATCCATAGGAGCACAGAAGATGAGGGGAGTCGCACAAATTTTCTTTTTGGTAAGAATGGTTTTTATGTAAATTGGAATCAGAACATTTGTTCAAATGATGTCAGAATAAACTTTTGGCATTTCTTCTAGATGTCTGGCAAAAAATAATACATCACACGATACTGGGAAAATATTATTTATCTGTTTGAAATGATGAAATCTCAGGGGAATGGAAGGCGACTGCATCACATACTCAACAGTATAAAAGTATAATTAACTAAGCAATTTGATTATAACTTCTGTGAATTAACTCTTTCAAAATTGGGGCATCACTTCCATAATGCAAAGCCACAAAACCTCAATTAAGAAGTAAACATATAGAAGCTGATTAACTTTTCCTCAGAGATCTCTTCCTAATTTTACTCACTTTATTAAATGAAACTATTACCAATATTACAATTACATGAAGCATATCCAAAAAGCTTTTTTTAATGAGAATCATTCCTAGCCCACAGAGTACTACAAACCTTTTCAAAAAACATGAATTTTCCCAATACAATCAAGAAACTTCTACAAGTTTCTGTCTACAATTTATCCCAGCTATGCCTGAGACTATTTACACCTATAAACTCTGGTAAACCTTTTATGACTTTGGGAGTGTGAATTCCTCAAGTGTACTAAACATTAACTTGATGCGGGAGGAACAGCTAGACATTGCATTTTTGGTGATTTTCTTTTTAAGCTTTGTCGATTTCAGCCATGCAATACCAACCGATGCTTGTACCAGACATGCTTTTGCCTTCGAGTTCTGGTCCTCTATATGGTATCTCAAATGAAGCTGCATGTACCAAATTATAATTACAAAACAATCATCTACTAAAAAAATCATAAATTTTCATAGTAAGGTCATAAAGAATCACCATACTGCTAGCCTGGTTACTGGGCCTCACCAGCAGATTGCCAGAATAACAAAACCACTTTTTTAAATTAGACTATTTTGGTTCCTTGGGCCAGGTATATTATGCAATAAACACCAAAGGGGCCAGTTGACAAACATCAACATATCAAAAAGATACATTTTGTTGAGTTATATCGGTACCACAATAGAATAACATGGTATCAGTACATGTTATATAATAAACTTAGTTTCATGACTCTACTCCATGTGACCTCAATCCAAAAAGTAAGGGAAAGAAAGAGAAAGCCAAGTAATTGAATATTCAGTCGTACGTTGAAGTAGTCACCAAGCGAGGCACTCTCGACGGACATGACTTCTTCGATGACCCAGCCATTTCGATCGGGAAGGGTAGACTTCTGCTGAGTGCTTGTTATCTCACCGCTGTACTTAGACAAGCTCTTTCCAAATTTGAAATGCACCTGCCGCTGGTACACATCTTCCTTCACCGGTTCCCATGCCGAAACTGAGTACTCTATACATCCCACCCTCTCCATCACCCTCTGCTCCAATGCTCCACCTTCATAAATCTCCATTACTGACGATATCTAACCCATAAATAATAGAAGTTGATATCAGATAAATATTCACAAATTTTAAAAAATAGTATGAGAGATGCAAAATGGTTCTTAGCTGAGTAAACAATGCGTAAAAGAAAAACCAGTGGATTGATAAAAGAGAGCATGTACAATAGTTTGCTAGAAACTCTTACCAACTACAAAAATAAAATAGAACTTGTTTCTTTGTCAAGTCAAAACTTAAATGGAAATCATCCAGCGCCAGAAGAATGTTTGCTAAAAACATGCTAATTAAATGATCTATGCAAAAGCAGCAACATTTATATGAACTTACATTGAGAGGGAGTGAACATGAGTAAACCTCTGACATCTTTACATCATCCATGCCAATAAAACATCCACTATCTTCACTTTGTAAAGATTTGGTCTCCGATTCTTCCTCGACAAACTGCATCTTCTGTTCTGGGCTCAGAGACCTTGACTTCCACAACGCCATTATTGTCCTTCAAAAGATCAAACCTTGTTATTTTATTCAATAGTAGCTACATCCATTGTGGAAAAGTAGGTTAAAACAATTCATAAGAACTGCAATCGACTTAGCTGTTACTAATGATATCTTTGTCACATGCATACCCATATGTTGCAGGGTGGGGAACTGGAGGATTAGAAAATTTAGGCTTCCATGTAAAATCTTTTTATTATTTTCAGTGAAATATAGTAGGCTATTGCCGGCCTGCTACTTCAGAAAAAAAAAAGATTGAGGCTGGAATTGGCCTCAAGTTTTAAGCTGGTTCTGGTCTAACACTACATATTCATATACATTTAGTGAGGCTGGCCGGTACAGTGACGGTATCATGAAATTGCACATTTGATGCTTAAGCAGGACTTAATGGGTATTAAATAGATAAGAAAATGGTAATTACCTATTGGCCACACCGAAAGAGACAAAGGATTGGAACAGGAACCTTAGCCTTCCCTCCTCATCTACAGACTTAGCCCCATGTTTTGCATCATGGCCCCTCCCTTTTCGCAAAATTACAAGGATGGATGGACTTCCCATAGATGAGAGGGAAGGTGGAACCACCTGGATATCCTCTATATCCTTCCAGAGGAAGAAGAATTTTGTTTTGTGCCCAAATAGGCTGGAGTAGAAACCTATTATTCGAGGTGACAGAAACAGTCGCCCCTGCAATATAGAACCCATATAACTAAATATGAAGTAAAGAAAGGAACTAAATTTAGTGGTATCCTCAATTCCTAGATAGGAGTTTTTTCATTTTCTTTCTTCTTTCGTTGTGAGTTTTCTTGCATAAGGTGAAAAGAAAATCTAAATTGAGGGGTAATGACACACAGAACACATCACTGTAATTTTTGGCACAAGGTCATTGCACCATAATTCCAACTAGACATGAAATACTCAATTCAGTGTAGATTTGGTATCTATCCCTTTTCATAAGCTAATATTAAATTATTAACCAGAAAATGCTGGGGTTCGCCAACCTGGGTATGCAATTTGCGCTTGAGGTGGCAAGTGAAATCATTGATCAGAAACTCTTCTGGTGGGAGGCCAAATATCTTTTGAAATGCTGAATTTGTCTGAGGCGACCTTATATTTACCTACATTATATTTAACTCGAAGTGTTAGACTCGTTGGAACACAAGACTAGTACACATTCAAATGCTAATCAGGTATGGTTAGTTCACTTCACCACAGAGTAAATGGGGCTACAACATTAGTTAAGGCCTTCCAAAACCATACTGGTTTGCTGTAGCATAAATATTTCAACACCAACGCTGCAATAGCCTTGCTCACCCGAAAGGCATCCTACAACCGGCTAGTGATTGTATGGACTATAGGCCTATTAACTGTACTAGCATAAAAATACTGTACTTTTGGAAGAAGTTCAATCCTAACAGCACAATGCAATACTTATCAGTATGGGTGTCCTCTACCTTCTTGCCAACCTCCCTCTCGACTTTGTCGTGGTACTCTCTTACAATGACATTTCCTTTGGTATTCTCAAGGAAGATACGCAAGTGGAGCCGGGATTGGCATGCCTGGGCCAGATTCCCCTCAAGTGGGACCCACACATCAGAAAGATCTGACAGATTTGACTTTACAAAGTTGATTTCAGCATGGCCTAGGACAGCTGCTTCTTCAAATGGGCCATCGAAGCTGTGGACATATATATCCAGTACTGACGGAGGGTCTTCCATTGCATCAAATTCAAAAATCTCTGAACATAAGGTACAGCAGATATGTAAATTGTAAATTTTTGTATGTTCTGGTCAACAACTTGTCAACTGAGTTGAGGATTGACCAGTTGACTCTTAATAGATAAGTGAACCCAATTTTGCAAGTAAAGACCCAACAAATCTTTGGCTGGTGCAATTTGCTCACAATTAGGGTTTAGTCAGAAAAAAATGTTCTCAATGTACTCCTGATAAATCCACAATCATGCAAGTAACAAAATTGCTCAATTTTACAAACGATGGTCAAATAAATGTTGTTAATCACAGTACACCTCTATAGTGCTCACTAAATTACACTCAGAAAAAGCACCAAAAATACAAAGCAGTACAGATACTGTGAAAGCCATCAAATTAACACTTGAGAAACAGTTATTGTACCATTCCATTGGGGCTCTAGGGTTCGGAACTTGATAGAGCTGGTCTTGGATTGTCCATTGCAGGTGAAGACAACATATGGGTCAGACCCTGTTGAGCCAACTGCAGCCAGATTCGACCCCTCAAGCAGCGCAACTGTCAGCAACCAACCCTCCCCTTGTGCCTTCATACCATGGTCACTTCCTGTATATATAGATGATAAGTTTGACAATTACATTGGCAGACCAAAGGTATAATTATCACTTTTTGATTCTAACCGTCCTTAATATGTTAAACAGTAAAAGTGAATATGTATGTGAACATGGAAAGCAGTTCAGAAATAGAAAAGTAAGTGGCATAGTATATTAGTTGGGAGTGGTTTTGATATGAAAATGATATCCGTTTGATAAATCACTGGGATAGCATGCCCCCTATTCAACACTATTAGCATCTTGCTCTTGGGTTTTCTTTTAGCAGGAATCTTGATTTCCAATAAACAGAAAATGAGTCTAGTGGGTACCACATTCATTAAAGTTCAGTGCTAGTACCACTCTGGTACCCAACCCGAGTTTTGCAAGCTTCACTCAACACAGTTCAAGTATTACCAGAAATCCCTGGAAGCTATTGGCCTCACTTGGCCAAAATGGTAATACGTTCCATACTAGCCATTACCTCAACTTTAACTGATTAGTGCAGATATTAACACAGGTTTAGTTTTGCAAATGGAAATTGAACCAACATTTGTCTTGCAAGACAAGAACAAAACAAATGCTAACTAATTTTAAAATCCAAAATATACCTTTTTGCTGCCTGGCATTCAGGAAATGTGACACCATACCAAAGACTCTCTGCCCCTGTAGCACCAAAACAGCACTAAACACTAATTCCCCAAAGGAATCTGGCAAGTCCAGTCCTGGAAACTCCAGTCCCTGAATCACACTAGCATTTGCCAGGGCTATATGAACCAAAACATAACCAGCAGCAAAAATGGAGGATATAACTGTAAAATTTGCAAAGAATCGCAATGCTATCCTCCAGTCTGATTCAGTCTCGCATTTGACAGAGGCCAATATGTGTTCCTTGTTCGTCCTTAGGTCCTTCAATTCCAGTACTTTTGCATTTTGCCCCAGAAGTTCTGAGAATTGGTCAAAGCTATCTTTTAGTCCCTGTCTTGCACCATTTTCGATCATGCTTTTCATCATGGTACTTTGTAAAAAGTTTATTCGCCATGATATGACAAGATGGGTTGTTCTCTGCTCCTCCTCTGCCAACTCAGGACCTGGGCTGATAGAAAACAG
Source organism: Eleocharis quinqueflora (assembly GCA_964058865.1). Lineage (NCBI taxonomy): Eukaryota > Viridiplantae > Streptophyta > Magnoliopsida > Poales > Cyperaceae > Eleocharis > Eleocharis quinqueflora. The sequence goes on along the minus strand of CAXKVX010003439.1, from coordinate 37,764 downwards.
AAGTTCGGTTCGAAAACAATTTCCAAATGGAACATCAGGCGTGCTAACACTGCAGAGAACAGCAAAATTTCCGTTTTCAACCCTGATATAATTTTGTTCCTCAGTCGCCTTCACAGCCTTAACTAGTTTTGTGGCTGCTTTTGTGTATGTGACCAATCTTCTCATAACTTCCCCATCATTTTCGATTTTCCAATTCTCGGGCTGGAACCCCATCGTGCTTTGTATTTCAGCAAGTGAATTCCAGAAGTTTGTATTTGGTGAGTATAAAATTGAGTTCAATTCACTAGGAGCAATTGCATAAATTTGATCGACCAATACCCCTCCAGGCAAATTCGCTGGTGTTTCACCACCTTGGTGCTTTGATTCAAAAGTTTTCAACAATTCATCGAATGGCATGTTCGAGTTCAGACCTGAGTTCTCAGAGAGCTGTGTGTCAAGACCAGCTGGCTGGCTCGGCTCCTCCTGCATAGCTTCCAAAGTACTTGCTTCAGCATTTTGACCTGAGAACACTTGAAATATTCGATCAAACAAAGAGGAGCCTGAGAGCTTCTCGTCTTTTAACGAGTCTGCGTCATCTGATAATGAGTCAGTAGTCGTTGGTATAGGTAGGTCTGTCTCTCTTTTCAACTCAGATGATTTGTCAGAGTTGGAGGTGAGGTCATCTAAAGTGGGTTGTGAGCTCAAAGGCGAATCATCATGTGTGTTTGGAGAGAGAGAGATGTTTATGCAAATTTCACCTAAGTTTTGAAACCATAAAATGGATTAGTGATTATGTGGCACTTAGACCGTCATCAAATAATGAAGAGTTCCTTTGTCCCAATAAGTATCACTTGCATCAACTGAGCCTGAAAGTAACAAAATATTCTTCAATTTTGTCCTTCCACACAAGTTGCCATAATTTGTTTGATTAAGTGATGATCAACTGACAAAATCTTTATTGATATCACGTATAGAAGAATATTATAATCTAAACTAATAGGCCAAAGAAATACATGTATGATGCAGCTGTGTAAATGCTGGTTTTTGTATCAAGAACTCAAGACCACTAAAATGTTTCATCTTAATAAAAAACTAAAGCCAACTTTGGCATACCATACTATATTCAGTTGTTCACTATTGATCGGCTACTATCAAAAGAGGAAAAGATAAAATATGAACTAGACAGAAGAGAAGAAATCTGAATTTACCACAGTTCTTGATTTTTGACTTCTTGCTCTTGGGTTGAAGCTGGTACCACTTAGTTCCGAAAGACAACTTCTCTGAATCCAAAAGTTTTGAAAGAGGCACCTTAATCTGCCTCAGAAAATCATCAGCGAAGTATTTATCTTCGTCAAGAACAGAAACACAAAGCTCTTCCTTCAAATCACCAACCCGAAAGCTGAACTCCTCATCCCAAATTGGATTCAAGCTCTTCTTAACAACTTTCGTTTGAAATCTTTGCTTCCCCAGTTGTAATTTTACATAGGGATCACTTAATCCATTGTTACCGATGGCCAGGAGATCTCGAGCTTTGATTACTTGAACAATGAGCTTCATTTGTGCTACGTGGAGTGATTAGTGGCCTAAGCTGTTAGGATTTAAAAATTGAACAATGCCAGGACGTTCCAGAGAAATCAAAGGAGATAACAATATCAGTGTAGAGTTAACGAATTGAATTGACAAATTAGCCTCAATTTTTGAAAAGTCACATTACTGTAGATAGTTCTCATATCAGCAAGTTTCCATCACAAATTAGAAGCTTCCATTGACCAGGTTCCTTTAGGAAATTTCACTAAAAGTGTAAAACAATTCAAGAAATTTAAAGAATGAATTGTTTTCTATCCAAAACGGATCAAGAAACTGTAAAGGGGGGAAAATAAAAACTAATAATGAAAAGAGAAAAAAAAAACAAACGCGAATGATTGAACGGGTTGGAGTCAATCAGTTCGATCAGAAAGAGAGAGAGAGAGAGAGGGAAAATGGAAGGAAATAGTGTTCGAGTCGTTATCGGGTTTCGGGCACCGTACGCGGCATTTCTACGAGAGGCATCGGAATTTGGAGAGGGAGAGAGAAAGAGAGATGGAGAGGGAGAGGGAGAGGGAGAGGGAGAGAGAGAAATCTCTCTCTAGAGTCTAGAGAAAGAGAGAAGGCATGATGTCGCCTCTTCCTTCTCCCCGCGAGTATCCGAATCTGCTGCTTGTATTGGAGGCAAGCAGGACCCTGCTTGTCTCGATCTGACCGCCACAGATCGATCGACCGCCACGGACGGCTGTGATTTGATTCAGGGGTCAGATGCTTTAGCCGTTAGATGTGTTTTGAACGTTCCAGATCGAAACAAGCAGGGAACAAGGAGGGATTTAACAAGCAGCGGATTTGGTTCCTTCCCGCGCGACCGAGTCGTCGTTGCTGACTTTTAAACCATTTCAATTATTTGAATTTTCTTGTGTAAATCTGTTATAGGTCCTAGTATTCCTACTACTTCAATTTAATTATTAATTAAGAAATTCTTTTTTTTAACTACTGTCAATTGTTTTCACTTTTCACTTCAAGAGGATGCAATACATTTCCACAATTTTTTATTTTCTTTGAGGTTTTTTTAGAATACATGGTTTGAAGCATTATTGTAGATTTTTATTTGTATTGAATGCTAAAAGCTGATAAGAACGTCTCTATTTCACATGCAATTACATGACTACTAAAAATTTGTTTAAATTAGCAAATATTTTCTGAAATGTGGCGTCAAATATTTACAATGGTGTCAAAATTTTGGGAAAAAATTGGGTACTTCATAGTACACTAAATACTCTGCTCCATCTTATCAAATTAATTCATCAAGATTGGTGAAAAGTGATTTATTTAAAATTTTGACGTGTTTTTCAAATAATTGCTTTTCATTAATCTCGATGAACTGAACGGTCAGATGAGTCAAAATAGACATCTTTTGAAATACCCAAATTTTTACCCAATATTTTACAGTCTTACAATTGCAGATCAGAAAATTTACATGAAACCACATCGGTGAATATTAAAAAAACATATTGAGATAAAAACATTTTAAAACTAATATGCAGAAAACTAATATATTACACGAATGAAATTTTATCAAAGTCAAATAAAACAAGAGTTGTTATGCATATATACCAAAATTGCAACTAAATAACTAACTTACATTTTTTTTAGTAGGAATAAGTGATAAGGTAGTTACAGTTTTGGACTGGTTTTTTCTTTATGTACTTTTTTCTTCTTTTACATGTACTTTTTTTCTTTTACATGGAAACAAAGATTTTTGTTATTTAATTTTTTGTGGTATTATTGTATCTATCTAATTTTGAAACTCGCGTCTTTCATATTAAAAACATCACTTTTAACCACTTGAATGTGTTTGGAATCACCAGCTAATTCTGGAATAAGATTAGCCGGAATAAGGTAGAAAATAGTTATTTTAGAAGAAACATCTTCCACTCTATTTTATTTAGTGTTTGGTACTCATGCTAGAAGAAGAAAAAGTACATATTGTAAAAAAAATACTTTTGTTATATATGAAGAAGGAACAATAATAAACAAATGTAGAAGGAGAGAGGAGTACCTCTCTTTCGGAATAGCTCTTCCAGCAATTTGGTGGAAGAAACTAATTCTAATATTTGATGGCACTCTTCCACTTAATTTCATTCTTATTTGGCAGTTTTCTTCTAGAATAAAGCTTCTTCAGACTAATTCCAAAAAATGTGCAGCATTTTGTCTTTCTGAAAAAAATTATAAATCTTGTTATTCTCTAACGGAAATTCTAAATCCGCCTCTGGAGATTTTGTTTAACTTTCATGTTCATTTGGGCTTTCTAACTACGCTGATTGGTCGAGTTAATCCTTATTTAGCTTAAAATGATGAAGTTGTATAATGAAAACTCATAAGGACTAATTATGAATTGAGTGCTTTGTAAATGTTACTTTTATCCTCATATATATTGATAATGTAAAACCCACTATTTTTAACAAATTATTTTATTTAATAATTGTCTTTCTAATCATGAAGTTGTCGCTGATTAAGCTCTTAACCCTAAATTTACTAAATTAATAAACAATCGGAAATAATATATGCATTAAGTAAATATACATGATGTAATATATAAACGGATACAAAACCTTAAATTTACAATCTCGAGAAATTATACTTACTGTATGAATCATTATTTCCATAATCTTGTCCATACAAATAAACACCACTTAATTCGAAAATTTAAAATTTCAGAAACGTATGGCGAGTTATACAATCCGTATTCTATTCAAAACAACCTACAACACAAAAGGATACATAATTACAGCCTCAAAAACTAGAATTTTATGTAAGAATCAATTAAAAACGAATATGGAAATTATACTGCCACATCAAACGACCCATTGGGTCAGGAGTCGTTTGGGTCAGCAACAACCCACACCAAGGTCTACGCAGTTTACACAACAGAGAAGGGAACCGACAGTCTTGGAAGTTGAAATCTCAATCATCTGCCCTGCACCGTTTTCATGTGACCCAAAAACTCAATATCTCGGATAGACGGGTCATATAACGAGTTAATAGGGTTTAGAATGAGTTCAACTATAATCTGCCATGGTGACAATGCCACAGAAGAACCTAACAGCAGAAATCGAGACAAAATTATTGTGCCTCGTTCTCCGTGCGATTTTCTGGGATCCCATCACCCTTTTCTCCTTTTTCTCTCCCACGCCTTCCTTTCTCTTCCTTCTCTCTCTCCCCTCACTTCTTTTCTTTCTTTTCCACTGTCTCTGTCTCTCTCGTACTCGCCAGTCTCCCACTCTCTCACTCACATCTCTCTCACTGTCGAACTCTCTCCCTTTTCTTCTTTTTATCTCTATGTTCGCTCTCCTTCTCTCTCTCTCTCTCTTCGGTTGTTGGTTCTTCTCGTCTTCGGTCATTTTTATCCGTTGTCCCTTCTTGTTCCCTCTGTTTGCCACTGTACCCCTCTCTCTCTCGTAGCTTCACTGTTGATGGATTCCGCCATAAATGAAAGTAGGGACCCACACCTCTCCTCCTTGACCTACATCTCGCACTCAAGTGCCTTGCTGTTCCCATGTTGACCTTTCAGTCTCTGACACGCCAACACTCACCAGCCTTGCCTCCTTCCTCGACTATAAAAGGGCTCGCTGCCTCCTTCCTCTTCTGGGTTTTGGTTTCTCATGTGTTGAGTACTAGCTAAGAAATTCCTAATTTGGAACTTTTCAAACAAGGGAAAAAGGGGACGAATGGAGGTGAGGCTAGCTGGCGGTGCTTGGTTGGTCTACTCTCGTACCACACCTAAACAAGGCCAACTCGGTTTATCACGCTCATTCTGGTAAACACAGCGAAACCCTAGTCGATTTGCTTGTTATGTTGTGCTTTATGTTGGTTGTTTGATTTCTTTTAGATTGATCTGCTGTGCTGATTTGTGGGGACGGGGGAATTTATGATTTGATACATCTTGATGGCAGTGGCCATCGAGCCACTGTCGGTGATATTGGGGTTACGCACTAGTACTCTTGACTAGGTGCCTTGTACTGTGTTTGCTTGTGTTCGTGCTTTGTTGTCTATGTGCTCTGCTGGTTTTCGGGTCCGCTTGAACTGCTGGGTATTCTGGATCTGGGATGATTTTGGGACTATGGTTTTCCTTTTTCTAACACCCCCGGTACCAGTCCCTGTTGGGCTGGTATTGGTGCTGGTATGGTTACTGGTTCGTTTACCAGAACCTTGACTCCGACTGTGCTGTTTTGCGTTTACCAGCAGCACAGTCATACACACAGTGCTGGGTTTGCTGTTTTCGGAAATAATGGGCCCAGAGGTGATGACTGGGCCCAGTGAGTTTGGTTGGGCCTTTAGACCTTTTTGCCTTTCGAAAAATAAATAAAAATGAACTGGGCCTTTGAGCCACCCGGGCACATTGGACCCTCTGGACCCTTTGGATTAAAATAATAAACATGCCTCTGGCCCACTGGGCCTCTGGCCTCTGCCGAACTTAAAGAATTAAAAATAATACTTAGGCCTATTTGGCCCACTAAACCCATCAAATACTATATGACCCTCTTACATTAAATAACAGTAAATAGTTCTATGTATTTTGGGTTTGGGCCCTATTTGGGCCGAGTTGGGTATACAGATATTACAAAATTAGAGGCCCGACCCCTAATACTTAGTAACTTGACCCGAATAAGAAAAAGGACCGAGAAAGGTATTAATTTGGGAAATGACGACCATAAGTCCGTGCAGCACGAGCTTCGGCTATGACGCACGAGTACGGACTTCTGATCCCACTCCAGGATTAACACAAACCAAACATAAACTAAAAGCAACCAACTTGTGTTTTTATATATTTTCTATACTATATTTATCACAGTAAACAATATAACGTATAATATACGACTCAGTTACATAATAGGATAGTAGTTTGGTACGACATCATATTTGACATCATGACACTTGAATTATTAATAATGCGTAACGAATAAATTAAGTAACTAAACTTGATATATTACTAAACAATATAATTAAATAATTATAAGTGTTACTAAGTGTAACATATATATATATAAATATATATACACATATATATATACAAAATAACCAAATAATAAATTATATATATTTGAGTATGTATATAAGTATATATATATGATTAAATGTTTATACATATATATATACATATGTATATATATACTTATATATATAAACTCACATATATATACATATATTTAATAGAGTACACTCAAATCACCACCAATCATATTGGACTAAGTATAACTATATAAGTAACATCTTATATTGATCAATTTCTCTATATCACATAGAGTATATTGTACACCTAAATTCCATATGAAAAACATCCAATTTTGACTAAGTAAATATCTAATTTTAAAGATATATATATATATTGATCAATTTTTCTATAAGCACATAATCAATATATTTACACACACATAGGTTAATATATATTTAGCGAGTTTTGTTTCTTTCTTGATTGTTTATAATAAAAGTCCAACTAAAAATAGTTGATTTTATAACATGCTTTCCTCGTGATTTGTTATTTATATTTTGTATCTTACCGTCCTGACGTCACATTTAATAATGGGTATAGTAAAACATTATAAAATGACATATAAATTAAATACGAAGAAAGAGATATATGAGTTGAACACACGCTCACTGTGCAGCATGGACACTGCACACAAGACGTGATTTAGTAAAAATATTGAATAAAATAACTTAGGAACATCAAGGACGTCTCAAACGTCGTTACCTTGTCATTTGATTTCACTTAATTTCACAAGTCCCTCGACTAATTAAACAAACTCGAAATAAATAGGAGATCTAGTCGACTCGGACCCACACACAGGGGACGAGACTGACGCAGCTGCATACAACGCTGAGGTCAGCGTGGACGCAGCGGACCCTCCGTTAGAGTAGCTCACGCTTCATTCCAGGTGTGGATTCCTGGGGATTATATTCCTTTCTCTTTTAATAGGACCAACCAGACTTACCTAAACTGAATTGCGGTACCAACTACCAACATTAATTAATCAGGCCCGTAGACTTGAATTGTCATACTTACATGCTGGTAACTGTACCATTATTTGAGACCAACCTGCATTTGCATGTCACCTGCATTCATATTGCATGTAAGATCCGATATACGGATCGTATAGGCTATTAGATTACTTATAGGTAGATGCGTGTAAATATTATATATCTATACTCGTTGGGAGTGCTGAGAGTCGGGCCGGTGAGTTTTAGGATGGATGTAGTCTGAGGGCATCGTGGAGGGAGTATGTGTCATGGTGTCTGACATAGCCCATGGGATATTCTCAACGGGATGTCCTTAAGGACATTCGACTAATCCTCACCAATGATGATCATCACTTGATGACTCGTAGTGCCAGTTAGAGAGTTTTATTCTCAAAATCCTTATTATCTAGTATTATAATAAATCCTCTTTGAGTGATTAAGGTTCGGTTTCTCAGTTTAGAGTATGCGTGTCATATGTGAAGTATTGGAGCTATTCCGTTCTTATATATTTCTATTTAGCCGATGTTTCGGGATCTCCTAATATTCGAAGGACTTCCTCCTTTGGCCCCTGGTTGGTACAGAGGAAGTCTGGGGCTCCCATTTGGCCCCTGGTTGGTACAGGGAGTTCCCTTTATTATTGTTACTCAAACGGGTAGTCGGTTTCTTATTTCCGTATGACGGCTGAGACCGAGAGTTTAATTTATTTTCTTATCTTTTGTGAGGGTAGGCTTCTCGGTTCGCTTTTTGATCGAGTGTGTGCTTTTATAGCCGCTCTGCATTTACCAGGGCGTTTCGTTCTGGAAACTCAGATTTTAGTTAGGCTGTGGTTGATTTGAGACCCGTCCAACGATTACGTTGGGCCTGTGGTTGATCTGGGACCCTCCTAACAATACCCTTAGGCTTGTGGTTACGACCCGTCTGAGGGGGCGAATCCTGAAGTCCTACACCCGGAGTTTTCTAATTTGACAAATCATTTCTTTGTCTAGGAGCCTTGATGTTATTCACCTTACTATCTATATATACTATTATTCCTCATATTATTTTTGGGTTTCTTTCTCGTATCGTCTGTTGGATAGACTCATTGTTAAGAATGTGAAATGGTTAACTAATGCACATTTAGGTGTAGTAATTAGAGCATGGCTAAAATAATATGCATAGTACACCCCATTTTGTACTATGCATATAGATATAGGTCATTAAATTGAGATTTAAGTTTCTCAATAAATTCTTCATATGAAAATATTGTAGGAAATCAAATTTCGTGATTTTTAGAGCTTTCTAGCTATTTTTTAAATATTTTTTAAAAACAGTCCAGATTTAATACTACAAAAGTGTCATTTCTGGGCTGTTTTTAAAAAATATTTAAAAAATAGCAAGAAAGCTCTAAAAATCACGAAATTTTATTTCCTACAAGATTTTGATATGAAAAATTTATTGAGCAACTTAAATATCAATTTAATGACCAAATTAAATACAAATGGGCGCATAGTACGTTATGTGGTGTACTATGCATATTATTTTAGCCATGCTCTAGTAATTAAGTTGTAATTAAAACTCAGTAAATGTGAATGGTCCAACTTTGAATCAGATATAATCCCAAAGGCTGGACCTTAATCCACACTGAGTAAATTTTTATAATTTACTCACGTTCCACGGTTGGTTGTGGGGTCCAGGTAAGAAGCATGAGTTCTTTTGCTATTTAGAGGAGAGCGCTAGGATGGAGTCCCCAGCGTCTTCCGTTTTGAGGATCAATCCATTTGTTTCCTTTTATTCCTTTTGTTAGGATTAGTGTGTAGTATGTTAGCTAGGATCGGTCCCACATCCTTTGATGGGATTGCCCTCTTTATTATGTATTTTACTTTTGTTTTGCTTCCGCTGTAGACCTTGTATCCAGACGTTGGATCATATATATGTATTTGTTGGATGTTCATGTATTGTGTGTGAAATGTGTGTGCTTTTCCTTATATTAAGTATAATAAATCATTCTTATTTATATTTCTGAGTGGTTAACTAAGCCTTTCGTGTACTTGAAATCAAGTACACGTGGCGGGATTAACACTCCTAAGTTAGTCATTATTTCTGGGGTGTGACAGATAATATGAATATAATTCAGTACTGTGTGCTAACTATGTTATTTGAATTGATTGAACTAAATACTAGCGGAGAAGATGAAATTAAACACACACAAAAGATTTATTAAGTTATTGGAAGTTTTCTTTATGACTTCTAGACTCACAACCAGGGGCGGATGCAAGTGCCCCCGGAAAAAAAAATACAAAATAATTTAGTGTATTTGTGCGATTTGTCAAATTTTTTTCGAAACAATCATGTATATTTGAAAATCTGTATTATTTTGCCCTCTCATGAAAAAGAATCATAAATCTTGCCTTCTCCAGACGAAAATCCTGAATCTGCTCCTGCTCACAACTTTAGTTTATCTATTTATTATCACTTAATTAACATTAGTTTGTATCCGTTTAAGTCATAATATGCCAACTTTGACTATATTTTTTTTTATCCAAATCAAGTCTCAGCATGTCAGCATTGAATATGTAGATTTAAATAATATACCAGTTCAGTGAAAAATTGAATCTTTCAATTAAAATATGAAGTTTGAAATCTGTATCAGATTTTTAAGATATTTTGCAGATTAATGACATAAGTTTTGAAGAAATAAAATAAAATTATCCGCTTTATGCGTGAAATTTGTTAATAAATATTAGTTAACAATGATAATTACTTTCACTTCAGATCAGAGCATTACAACAAATATCATTAATAATTACTTTTGGTTATAATAATAAATAATTGTGAAGCATCACCAAATCAAACTTTTGCACTTTCTTCCGGATAAGCCAAAAAAAGGAGAAAAAAAATAAACTCTGCACCTGAATATTATTTATGACAAGTGAAAAAGGTAACGGCTTATGACTAAGTCCAATTTTTTTATAGAAAATATCTCGTAGATATCAATATTGATACTGACTATCAATATTGATACCGACTATCAATATCAATATTTTTATGCATATTTAATTAAATTATTTTATACTGAAAAAATTATTATGCATGTTAACAAAATAATGTACATAATAACTCAAATGATATGCATAACTATTTCAGTACAAAAATAACATACATAACTATTTCAATACAAAAAATAACAAGCATAATAACTCAATTGAATGTGCATAATAACATCGATATCGATAGCCGGTATTAATATTGATATTTACGTATTAGCTCTTTTTTTTATCAAATCCATGTTTACCACAAATTAACGGTAGGGGTTATCTTTGAAAAAATTTCAATAATACAGGGGTTGATTTATGATAACAATGAGATGTTATCTGTTGACTAAACTTTTACAATTTGAATGTTGTAATCATTAAATATTCGTAGTCTTCATTATTGGTTCTATTAAATGTTAGATAAGGACATAATTAAGTGATCTTCTAACAAATTGAATGGTCAAAATCAATTGTGATTTAGAAGAGTAAGACAAGGTGGAAGTAGATATTTATGAACTAGCTAAATCCTATCTAGTGTAGTGGTGAGGCACAAAATTTTTATGGGGAAGGTCTGGATTTCAAGTCTCGCTAGGAGTTATTTTTAGAGGAGTTTTCAAGTTTATTTTATGGTTTGTGTGTGTTGTAAGCCTACGGGCAATAAATAAATAAAAGATATTTATGAACTATTCTTTCAAAATATCTCTGGTGTGAAACTAACTTAAAAGGATTTCTGTTGAGAAAATTAAACAAAAAGACAAAACAGAAATGATATTGTGCATAAAGAGTATGGTCAAATATATACACTTCATTATTGGAATATATTGCTCACGGCCTCACCCGAAATTTTTTTATTAACCAAAATAAATTGAAAAGACACGAAACCGATAAATTTCGGATAAAAAATCATCAAATTAGCCATTCTCAGAGATTCCGGATAAATTGATTGCTGCAGAGAGATAAAGATGAATTGTTTAGATTATCAAGAGAGCATTCGTTTGCTTTTGAATTATTTTATTAATAAAAATATTAATATTTTAATTGATGAGTTGGGTTGTATTTAGGTAAGTTTTTGTAACAAATTCGGCTGCGCTAGTCGGGACTGAAATTAGTTTTTTATCGTCGTAATTTATCGAGCTATAGATTTCCGAGTCTACTTCCACCACGTTGAGTCCGATTTTGCGATCAAAGGAACATGCATCTCAAATTTGACTTCATCTTCAACTCATATCTTAATTAGTATTTTTTTATCATAAGTTTGCGCCAAATTCAATTTTAAATTGCTCATTTCTCCGATCGCAAAATAGACTCGACGCGACAAAAGTAGACTCAAATATCTACAACTTGATGGCTTGTGATGATAAAAAAAGACTAATTGTGATCCCGACGAGCATAGCTGAAGTTGTTACAAAAGCATATTAAGTATGATTAGCATTTTTTCTATAAACTTCGACTATGCTCGTCGAGATCATAATTGTTTGTTTTAATCGTCGCAACCGATCGAGTTGTAGATATTCGAGTTTACTTCCATCGCGTGGAGTCTGATTTGCGATCGGAGGAACGCGCATCTCAAATTTGGCTCCATCTTTAACTTATGTCTTAATTTGTAATTTTTATCACGAGTTTTGCGTTAGAATGAATTTTGAATTGCTCATTTCTCCGATCGCAAATCAGACTCGATGCGGTGGAAGTAGACTCAGACATTTACATATTGATGACTTGCGACGATTAAAAAAAGCTAATTACAGTCTCGACAAGCGCAGTCGAAGTCGTTACAACAACTTACCTAAATACAACTCACTCATGCATGAAATTATTAATATTTAAATATGGAACGTACAAAGGTTAACTTTTTTATGAATGACTTTAAAAAAAATAAAATAATATTTATGACTATGAATTCAAATCTTTTGCAGGACTTATCCTGCTTTTTAGCATTCACGTTTACATGTGTTATCTAGACGTATGTGAACGTGAATGTTAAAAAGAAAGGTCATCACTATAAAAGATTTGAATCTAGAGTCATAAATATTATTCTTATTTTTTTAAACTCGATCATAAAAGAAATTTAACACATGTGAAAGCTGAATATTTAAATATTAATAATTTCATGCATGAGTTGAGTTATATTTAGGTAAGTTGTTGTAACGACTTCGGCTGCGTTTGTCGAAACTATAATTAGCTTTTTTTATCGTCGCAAGTCATCAATATGGAAATGTCTGAGTCTACTTCCACCGCGTCGAGTCTGATTTGCAATCAGAGAAACGAGCAATTCAAAATTCATTCTAACGCAAACTCGTGATAAAAATTACAAATTAAGACATAGGTTGAAGGTAAAGCCAAATTTGAGATGTGTGTTCCTTCGATCGCAAATCAGACTCGACGCGATGAAAGTATACTCGAATATCTACAATCTGATGGCTTGCGACGATAAAACAAACTAATTATCATCCGACGAGCGTAGTCGAAGTTTGTAGAAAAAATGGTAATCGTACTTAATATTTTTTGTAACAACTTCAGCTATGCTCGTTGGGATCATAAGTATTCTTTTTTTATCGTTGCAAGCCATCAAGCTGTAGATATTCGAGTCTACTTCCATTGCGTCGAGTTTGTTTTGCGATCGGAGAAATGAGCAGAAATTAAATATGGCACAAACTCGTGATAAAAAAATACTAATTAAGATATAAGTTGAAGATGAAGCCAAATTTGAGATGCATGTTCTTCCGATCGCAAATCAAACTCAACGTGGTGGAAGTAGACTCGGATATCTACAGCTCGATGAATTGCGATGATAAAAAAACTAGTTACAGTCCCGACGAGCGAAGTCGAATTCGTTGCAAAAACTTACCTAAATACAACTCAACTCATCAATTAAAATATCAATATTTTTATTAATAAAATAATTCAAAAGCAAACGAATGCTCTTTTGATAATCTAAACATTTCACCTTTATCTCTCTGCAGCAATCAATTTATCCGAAATTTGTGATTCTGGAGTTACTCCGGAGTCAGGGATTACAGAGTAACTCCGGAATGGCAGAATCTCTGACTCCGGAATGACTAATTTGGTGATTTTGATCAAGAATTTTGTCAGTTTCGTGTATTCTCAATTTATTTTGGTTAATAAAAAAATTTGGCGGCCTCACATCACGTGTTAGCAAAAATAAACTATGTTATTTTAAATCTACACGATGGAGGACGAGGGAATCTGTATCTGATTGGATATCTATAACACGAAATAGTCATCTAATGATTTACATTACATCGAGATTTGCATGTACAAATCTCGATTTAATTTGAATCATTAAATAGCTATTATGTATTACGAAATACTCTATCCGATCCGATGTGAATTCGAGAACGACAACATTCTGAAAGAAAGCAAATAAAATAAACAAACGTGATAAAACAAAACAAAACATTAACCTGTATAACACAAGACTATGATCGTGATTCTTCCTTGTATCATTAATTTAAACATTAACACGGATAGGATGTTAAGCTAAACATTAACCTTTGGATAACGGTCAGTTGTGCGCTTCGCGGTCGTTCAACAAGAAGGAAACGTGATCTTTTCGCTAGTGTTTTCTTTGTTCGACGAGCGCTTTAAGAAATTTTGAAGAGTGAAAAAAAAAAATTCGACGAGTGTAAGTTTTCGTCGTTAATTATTATCGGCTCATGTGGCAGTAAATACACGACCATAAAAATTAAGTGAATTCCAAAAAAGTTTGACATTCGTAATTTAACTCTTAGACTAAAATTAGGACCTCTGAGTTCTTGTATGGTCTTATAGCATCTCAAGTCTGAACAAAAAATATTGTAACCAATGAACTTTTTTTTTCTTTTGAGAAAAGTGAACAATGAATTTATAAATATTCTTAGTACACAACAGTATGCGTTCGAATATAAAGTGCTACCAGTCAATCTTGATTCTCAAGTCAGAACATGAAATACACTTCCAATTTGAACTCGAGAAATTGATTTGATCGACTCATTTAGATCTATAACGAGCACCAGCGTTTTGAATTGATATTACACTATAATTTAATGAGCAAGATTATTGTATTACTAAGAGTGACATCAAATAGGAATAATATGATCCTATCTTAATTTTATTTCAGACCTTGTGTGCCACAGAGTAATTATTTTTTTTTGTTAACTACATTTAATTATTAATTTAAGCTTTATCAAGACATGATTTTTTTTCTTAATTTCTTTATTGACTTTGAGAGGTGTTAGATTTTTCTTATGAGCACACGAGTAATATTTTAATGTGAGAGCTGATAAACATATACATAATTTGATACCACTATTCGATATTTAACTGTTATGCATATTATTTTAGTTCAATTGTATGTTATTTTGTTTTGAAAAATTGTTGTGCATGTTAAGCATTTAGTTATGCATATTAAACAATTAACATGCATAACGAAACACTTAACATGTATAACAACTTTATGAAACTTGGAGGCTAGACCTCCATTTTTCCCTAAAAAAAACAACTTTTATAACTAAATAACATACAACTAAACTGAAATAACATGCAAAACAAATCTCTACATGAATAGCAACTGCATATTTGAATAGTGATATCGAGTGCAATTTGATAAAAGTTTCTCTAACGTTACATGAAGCTATGTGATATTGATTCAATTTTAGGTGAAGTATTATTTATATTATCTGCAAAAAGTTCTATGGTTTTTTGGTTTTTCTTTAATAACAGATCACCCGTAGCAACTGGCACGTTATTACTAACGTATAAAAGCAATATTTAGCGCTGAAAAGATATAAGAGAGAAAGAGCTTTCTCACCTTGTTTTAAATTTCCAAAGATCAACCCTTTTTCTTTAATTAAAGACAAAGGAAAAGATGTCGCTTTCGTTTTGATATATGAATATGATGATTCTGATTTTATACCTGGAAATCTGGAACTTCTTCATGAGCCACTGTTGTTGCCTGAAATCCAGCTTTTTTAATGCTGTTCATTTTTCTTCCAAGACCTGTGATATATATTTTTGTGGTTTTGCCAAATGGGTCCAATAACATAACCTTGTAGTCCAGCAGCATATCGTCTGCCATGCATGCTCCCAGCTTAAATAGAAATGAATCAGAAACATAACAAAGAAACATTAAAAGTTAAAACTATACCATCCTGTAATCAATAGATAGCACACTGTTCACGACCAATACAAATGTATTACTCAATCTGACTGGTAACATTGAATATACCATTCTGTACTCAATAGATAGCACACTATTCAGGACCTATACAAATGTAATAATGGACTGCTAACAATGATTTTACAGTTTACAATGAGCAATAACAAAACCTTCTAAAAAAGTAAAAAGAAAAGAAAGGCCCAAATATAAGTAAAACACTGAAGGATAGAGAAGAATAATAGTAGACAAAACAATTATAAGCACGGTACCATACAAAACCTGAATAATAATGGCTGTACCAATGTAGCACAGAAACCACTAATCATTGCTTGTTCCTTTATTGGGGTCACCTAGAACAAACTCCGAGTACAAATTCTTCAGTGCAATGACAAGAGTTAGTATAAGCGGGCCCATTATTGCACCCTGCAATTAATGATGTTGCAAATTAGTATCATGTAATCTCAAAGGACTAGTTTGGAGTTGGCCATTAACTGTTCAGAGTTTATAAAATAAAGATTGCCGACCCAAAAATGCACTGCAGAACTTTATGTATCGCACAGTTCAGGTCTAAAACATGCACATGCAGTGATGCAAAGCAATATATAAGTACAGATCTGATTAATTTCTTGTCCTCAATTTATTGGACTTCAATTAAGCAGCAGAGAGTACTAAATGGGCGCTTATATGCAAGCAGATTGCAAACAAGGTATTAATAGAAATACTCAGCATTGAAGAGATTTACTGTGTAAATGGGGAAGTAATAGCAGGTATTGCTAAGGAGTACTACAGTTTTTTTCCCACTCTAAAAGATGAGTAGCCAATCTGAAACCCAATTGAGTTGACATTGCTAAAGAGTGTGAAAAAACTGTGCAAAAGACCATTGATACATTCTTTACAAATTCATCAGTGTGGTTTCAGCATTTCAGCAGATAGGCAGTATCTTAGTGCTTGAGAGTTGAGACTACATACACCAAAAGAACTTAGCCTCAGACTAAATGGGTTTGAGCCAAATTATTAAAACACAAGTAGAAATAAAAATTACCTCCAAAGCACTAGAACAAAGTGTCATACCACCAATAATACTCAACCCGGTAAGGTATGCATTGTAACCCGGTATCTCCTCCTGTATAACCTGTGTACCATAATCCATCAGAATTAGATGTGAAGCCGTTACTATGGCTGCTAGCACATACCTCCCCTCCAACAATAGCTGCCCAGCCGCAAAAAGTGATGACAGCCATGGGGGCAAAATTGGAACCAAAGGACTTATGAGAGCGAACACCGTGGAAGTGTACACGAAGTGCACCCCAAAAAATCTGAATAGCAACCATGTGAGGCAACCTTGGAAGATGGCGAGTTTTGCTGTGGCCAACAAAACACTGCTGATTGCATGATCAATCACCTCCACACATCTATCTTTAACTCGTTTTGAGATGGGTAACATCTCAATTACTTGCTCTGTGGCCCCACCAGACTCAGCAGTTATTAGATAGTACAAAAGCCAGAGAAAAACCATAAGTTGGGACACAAAATTCAAAACCTCCGCCGCACCAGAAAGTACATGGAGTGTGATAGACAAGACCAGGTTCGCGCTCCCGCCTAATACTGAGGTACCACCAGATAGCACCCGTTTTAGGATCTCGGTTCCTTGCAAGGCCAATTCTTTTGCCTGTACAACCAAATCTACTCTGGTAACCAACAAGTCTCTGAAAGATGAATCCAGTTCCTTGTAAATCTCAGCCCATTCCCGATTTTTTATACTAGTAGTAATATCTTGCAATTTGGAGCTGATCAGAACCGTCGACCCGTTCTGGGCTGAGTCAACAGGACTAACAGGCGCAACTGATTGTGAAATTAAGAAATGCCGAAACCCATTACTGAAATCAGTTAAGTTGTATGCATCAGCCAATTGGTCAATTTGGTCCCATACCGTCTCATAAACCATTCCAGAGTACTTGTCGACTAAACCCGGAACGTCATTGTCATCCATCCATTGTTTAAAGCCGATTCGCTCTGCATAGTTATTGTTTTGGACATGAGATTTGAGGGTAAGAACGACATCTCTACCTTCCACCCCAATTTTGTAAGAGAAGAATGCTGCACCACCTAAGAACCCCAGGATCATACCAAGCATTAAACCAACAGCCACAATGGTTTTCAGGGTTTGCGAAGGAGATGTATTATGTTTGGAAAGATAACGATTTGGGAGGAAATGGTTAGCATTTATGAAGATGGAGAAGAAGAAGAGGATACCGAGAGAGAACGCCAGTCCGAAGTGAGTGGAGAAGTGGAGTAAAAGGTAACTGGAGAAGAGCCAGCGAAGGAGACGAGGGAAGGAAGGAGAAGGGGGAATGGGTCGCCGCAGAATTGCGGCACGTGCATCGGCTAGGGTCATAGCAGAGTACCGGAGAGCAGCGGCAGGGACAGCAAGGAGCGTAGCAACCACGCCTTTCTTGAGAGGTGGGTCCCAGAAGGAGACGACAGCGCCTTGCACCTCGCGAAGGGGAATGGAGCAGAGAATTGCCCATAGGATCGGGCGGAGGAAGTCGGAGAGGAGGAGGTAGAGGCCGTAAAGGGTAAAAAAGCACAGCGCAAGCCCAGCGTGAGCCATGGCGATGTACACAGCGAGGCGAGCTGGCGCGTCTACGATTAAGTGGTGGTGGTTAGCGGTAGAACTTGGTTGGTGGTTGGATTTCGGGGGAACAGTGGAGGCGTCCGGCGTGGGGCGGAGGGAGGCGGAGTGAAACATCTCCGCCCATGGAGGATTCACGGTAGGGTTTGGATTTGGGGATTTGGAGGAGGAGGTTTCCCCCTTCACCTCCATGTGTTTGTCAAAATGCCTACTTTCCCTTTCCCTTCCCTTCAAGGCTTCAACGCTCTTCGGAGGAGACGATGAGAAAGGAGAGAATAATTATTATTAATTAATTATTTAACAAACTCGAAGAGACTTTTAGTTATGTAATGAGTGAATGGTTCGTGTCTCTGCTCGTGCTTCCCACTTTCTTTTTTTATGCACAGAAATTGCAATTACGTAGTATATAATAGATCAATAATTGATAATTTGAGATCAGATTTAGTCTATACTTTCTATGCCATAAGCATTTATATATTGTCTATGAAATCTATATTATTGTCACTTCATATACCTTATACCTTCCACAAGGCTTGTATATGATTTGTGTTATATATGATGTGCAATGTTATTTAGTACAGTTGCTGGGGATATATGTGTAATGTGTAATGTGTTGTGTTCCCACCAGTTACCAGCATAAGTTCATATTTCAAGGAGATATTATGGACATAATGGGATATTTTGTGGGTCTTTACTTGCGGATTTCAATAATAAAATTAATAATTAGGATGTTAAATACAAGTGGAGCATCTCATTTTCATAGAAAGGTTGGAACAAAATAATTGTAAATACCTCAGCTTGGTCCATTTTGGGACCGGTTAGTTGTTTGATCGGCTTAAATTTTATTTTTCGTCTCTCTAATAATTTTTTAAATGGGTCTAAGTATGAGAGGGATTAACAGCAATAGCTTAAGATCTTTAAAAATGTTACAAATGATCGGATGCGCTATTAACAGTAGCATCTCTAAATTTTATCTAATATTTTATTATTTCTTATGTTTTCTTCTTTCTATGAATCTCATTTCGATACATAAATGGGGGCGCTATTGTTAGTCGCGTCTTAAGAAGTTGAAATAGTTCTGAAACTTTCAAAAAAGTCATAATTGAAACTCATTTAGAAACGCTATTGCTAATCACACTCCTGTAAAATAATATAATCTGGTACATTATTAGACTCTTTATAAAAAATAATATAATCAGTGCTTGATCGTCAATTATATAATTAGAGAAAATTATTTATATTATTAATCGGGAGTCGGGACCGTTTCACATCACATATTCCTCTGTAATTTGATAATTTGAGTCCGTTTCACATCACGCGACGTAACAATAGGCATGCTATGCATGAAAAGAGAAATCAATTTGGTGGCTCATTAACTTGGAAGTCTATTGTCTACCGCACAACATGCGTTCTGCGCGTTGATGAGCGCTCGGTGACATTTACAAGAGCTTTTAGATCGGTGAATACGCATCTCGAGATGAGTACGAACAGTTCGGATCTCGTCCAGCGCAGTGTCATGCAGCAGAAAACTTCGTTCCCATTAACTTAGGTCAGCTTGTTTGTTTCAGATCATTAACCACGGTGAAGAATTATACAAAATAAAGTACCTCCTTTTATACTTCTCGACCATCAATTAATTAATCAGCAAATGACTTCTGCAAAGTGTTTTCTTTGGAAAAAAAAAATGGATGCAGAATCCGTCAACTACCGACTGATTATTGACAGTAGACGAATTATATCAGGATAAAATCTTATAATTTCCGACTTTTCGTCACTCATACTGGTTCTTCACTTTTTTTTTCTTGTTTTATTCTTATTTTTTTATTTTTTAGTCTTATTCTTATTTTTTTTTATTCATTTTTTTTTATATTTTTCTGATGTTAAGACTAACAATCAATATATTCATATTAAGTTCTCTGATGTTAATATCAATTTCACTGATGTTCATACTAACTTCATAAATATTTATATTAACTTTGAGGTGTCGTACTAATTTTTAGTACGATGATTTAACTACTAATATGAACACATGTTTTATTTAGTCTTCAAATTTATTTTATTTAGTCTTCAAATTTATTTTATTTAGTCTGTACTTTATTCCGTGCAAAACATACTTGAAAAAACTAGTATAAACACATTTTACAACTAGTGTAAACACTTGTTTTATTTAGTATGTACTTCATGTATTATGTGTAAAACAAATTTGAAACATTTAGTATGAACACTTATTTCAACTAGTATGAACACATGTTTTATTTAGTCTGCATTTCATGCATTCTATGCAATCATTTATGATAGCGTATATGACGAAAATGTTCATAAGAATGCACGCAGTCTAACTTTTTATTTTTATTTGTTTTTGATTGTTTGACTTTTACTTTTTGACAAAATTAATTAAGAAGATGGAGTTTCTCTTCTTTTGTGCTTGCTTATGTGTTTTTGCTTGTGTTCAATTGAACGTTGCTGTTTCTGTTTGTAATCCACTCTTTGTTGAATTTCCGCGAGTCGACCACCAAAACACCAAATCTGAAATCGACAGTAAAAAAATTGTCTCATAAGTCACAAACGTAAGAAGTCATGGATTCGATTTATGATCATATAATCGAATGTTTTTTTTGTCGGATCCTGAATTTTATTCAGAATATAAAGAATTATATTCGTGATCTTGATTTAAATTTTTTGACAACGATACGTTCATATTTACATGTGTTATCTAAACGACTAAATGCATGCGTTCAGAAATCGATGTCACTCAAGTTCACAAAACAAAAAAATTTATCAAGTAATTTGAAATCAGCGTTCATGTCTGAACACGACCATACGTCACGTTTATAACGACATCTGAACGCAACGTTCAAATGTGAACGTTGGTTCGAAATTTTGTATCATATTTAATCATTTTTGCTGGGGCGGACCCATGTTGTCCTAGGGGGGGGGGGGGGGGGGGCAAGTGCCCCCCCGGAAAAAAATGTACAAATTTTTTTAGTGTATTTGTGCGATTTGTCAAATTTTTTTGCGAAATAACCATGTATATTGGAATATCTGTGTTATTTTGCCCTCCCCTGGAAAAAAATTATAAATCTTGCCCTCCCCTGACGAAAATCCTGGATCCGCCCCTGCATTTTTGTAGTTTGATCTTGCATCGTGAATAGTGGATTGACGAAGGGTCGGGTCGGGCACGGGTCGACCCGGACGGGTTCAAGGGTCCGACAGGTCACGAGTCCCCGGGTCCCCGGGTCCCCGGGTCTCAAGGGTTGGGTTTGCACGGGTCCAAAGTCTGAAAGGGCAACCCGACCCATGATAGACCCCCATGGGTCTCACGGGCACGGGTCGGGGCAAGGGTCGGGTCGGGCACGGGTCACGGGTTTGTGGGGGGCGGGTCCGACCCGGAGGGATTTTCAAATTTTTTTTTTGAATTTTAAAGTTTGTAAATGGTAAATGCCTCCAAAAAATCCGAAAAAATTCCAAAAAAAAAAAAAAAATGAACGAAAATTCAGAAAAAAATTTGTAATATTTAAAAAAAAAATATTTTATAATTATATCATTTTTATTTATGATATTTCTTAAAATAAAAAATATTCATATAATGTTCAAAAAAACTCTAAATTCTCAATAAATTCGAAAAAATGTTAAAAAAATAAAAAATGCACAAGGGTTGGGTCCAAGGGTCGGGCACGGGTCAGGCACGGGTTGGGTCAAGGGTCGGGCACGGGTCGAGTCAAGGGTCCAACGGGTCGGGTCTAGCACGGGTCCAACGGTCAAGAGGGCGTCCCGTCCCACCCAAAACCCGTGGGTCCATTTTTCACGGGTCTACCACGGGCACGGGTCGGGTCACGGACGGGTCCGCCCCCGGGGACCTTATCACACCTCTAATCGTGAACACATGTGTTTAATTTGAACGTAAATGTAAATAAACTAAGTCATCGCTGTCAAATTTTTGAAACCTGAGTCTTGTTTTTTTCAGAGTAAAGACAAAAAAATCTATAAAATTTTATAATCTCATAAAAATGACATTTAAAAATAATAAATATCGAATAACAACGCGGTACATGAAGAAAAAAATCACAAACGTACAAACCCTTGAAACCAAAGAATTACCAAGTAATATATATGTTTTTTCTTTTGGTTTCATGCTGACTTTTTCCGTACATTTCAACATTAACACATGCACACTTCTCAATCGCAGAAAAATATAAATTAAATAAGATAAAACCAAAGATATAGAGATAAACTGGGTTTACTACCACAGATAAAAAACGCTATTATCTTTTTTGACAACGGGTCCCGCGTGTCAAGTTATAGTCTACCTTACACCGTGTTCATCAATAATTCTCATTCACATCCCACGCCACGCATCCTTACAAACGGAGACTGAGGAAAAGGCTGAAAAGAGAAGAGAGAGAAGAAACAGAGTGC
This sequence comes from Eleocharis quinqueflora, assembly GCA_964058865.1. Classification (NCBI taxonomy): domain Eukaryota; kingdom Viridiplantae; phylum Streptophyta; class Magnoliopsida; order Poales; family Cyperaceae; genus Eleocharis; species Eleocharis quinqueflora. The sequence continues at coordinate 15,026 of CAXKVX010003439.1, read as the reverse complement.
CAGGCTCCCGTACCAGATACTTGTTTCTTGTTCCAATCGCCGAATTATGTGGCGGTGATTCTGTGGCCGATGATGTGGCCAAGCTGATGCGTCTCTCTAGCGGGAAGCTAAAATGGGGCTGCTCCAATCGATTCTGGGAAGAACCGGGAGGCGATTCATCAAGCGGAAGGATAGTGACGCTGGCGAACGCGGTTCGATTTTTTCTCCTTAATTTCTTCTTGTTTTTCCTTTTTTTTTCATACTATTTGGAACAATTCACTGCAAAAAGACGAGTCTTTAACGAATCTTTTTGATATTTTACGCTCATTTTTTTGTTCGGATAGGAATGTAGGATGTTATCTCGCATTTCCTTCTGTGATTTTCAAATTCGGTGTCTTTCGTTTGATCGTTTCGTAATCAATTGGAAACAGAAAGCAGCAATCTTCCTTTATTTGTTCAGTTTATACCAGCATTGTTTGAAAATTGGAATCTTTGGAAGTTTGTTCTTCCTTTTAAAATTTTTATCTACATCAATATCAGTATATTTCAACTTATTTGGGGCTATCGTGGTTTATCGCACAAAAAAATGCTCTCTACTGAAACAATAGCAACAGCTTTTGTATTCATTATTTGCTTGTTGGCCGTGTATGCAAAGTTAACCCTGCATTTTTCTGAAATTTCTTCTCCATGATTTAATGTGCTTTTCTTGGGCTGGATAAAGACTCCGCGTTCTACTTGTTATGCAACTGTCGCCATCTACATACTTGAATTATTTAATAACTTCAAGGGCCAAAAAGTAATTTGGTAGCAGTTGTTTTGGCTCATGGACAAGTCGGCTTGGAAATGGAAGATTTACTTGGTTTTAGCTGATTGTGGCTGATTTTATGAAGTTTACTTCTATTCTCTCATTTCTGAAATTTTATTCAAGGTTTATAGCCAATGTAGTACATGTTAAATTAAAACAAAAACTGCTGAAAGTTTGCAAAAGAGAATTCTTAGCTTGTAGCCTTTGGTTTAGTTGTTTGCTGATGTTTCCAATCACTAAAAGCATGAGAAAAAAGAGTGTATTGATTGATTCCTGATGGTTGATTCCATTCTAAGGGTATGCTCCCAAAATAATAATAATATATAATAAACTTTGATATGGTAGAGGATAGGATGGTCGAAATAGGGATGGAAGGGGTGAAAAGATTTATTCAACTCCGCATAATTTGATATTTTTTTACCTCGAAAAATTAATGCCCGCCCTTTTGTTTCATCGATGTATGTCTCTAAAGCATCTTATTTTTCCACGACTAGATATAATATGCTTGGGTGGGTGGTACGGTAGGTATGTTGTCATTTTGGTTTGAGTGAATGCCTGCCCTTGTTCATATTGTCGATGGAGGCCCACACTTGATATTAGCTTGATTTAGCACTGGCTTTTCCTATCTGCACGACCAATTGAAAAAGAACGGACTAGTCTGGCTATATATAGTATGAAATCCCCCGCTTTGTGCCTTCATCTGCTACGTGAGATAGAAAAGAATGATCATTTAAGGGCAGACGAGGTGAAATCTTCTCGTTCTCCATATTCTTGCAATGTTTCCAAGCAAGTATTTTTTTACCCTCGTGGTCGTGGAGCATGCCCTTGCTCTTACAAAATGTATAAATGACCCGGAAAGGGATTTCTTTTTTTTTTTCAGGGTTGTTAAATAATGTTAGTCCTTCTCATCATCATCATCAACAACAACAAAGCCTTTAGTTGTTTTCATACTTTCTAAAAAACTATAATAAGTGATTGTTTCTATCCGTTTATGTAGTTCAGCAATCTACCTTTCAATAATTCTACAAAAAGTGCATCATAGAGATTAATCTCGAGTATATTGCACAACCGGTCTTCAGATTATTTTCCATTTTGGTGCCTTAAGATATTCTTTTCTTAGTTCTTTAAATTAGTTATTTATATAATTTTACTAATAATTTAATGCTCCATGCAAACATATTTTTCTAGTAATAGTGAGCCTACATGAAAGCTTGCTTAACCTGAATTTACTAAATATATGAAGAATCTTCAGATATAGTGCATGCTCTACATGTCTAAAAACTAATATTTTTTCTGTCCTTTGACTTTGGTTCTTTGCGTGCAGTTCTATGGTTACACTCTTAAATTCATTTTTTTTTCTTTTCTCTTTTTGCTGTTTCTATCACATTTGTTCCCTCTCCTTTGAAATCGACGAGATTTTCATTTTTTAAGTAAATTAAATTGATTTTGAAACTGAACTCTCTTGTGATTTTCATTGAGCACATGTGCCTATATAGGCAATATTACATCTTACATATGTATCCCTAATCTTTTCTAAATTCTACTTCTTACCAAAAAGTCCCTACAAAGTCTATAATTGTGTAAACCTTCAATACTATTCAACACTCCCCCTCAAGACGGGCGAAAGATATCCATCAAGCCCATCTTGTCACATAACCTAACTAGATCTATTGAACTGAGCCCTTTGGTGAGGCAGTCGGCTATTTGATCTCCAGTAGCTATGTGGCTTAGCTCCAATAGTCCACTTTCCAACTTCTCCTTTATGAAGAACCTATCGATCTCCACATGTTTGGTTCTGTCATGCTGCACAGGATTGTTGGCAATGCTGATTGCCGACTTGCTATCACACCACAACTTCATCCTGCCTCCGTGACTCACCTTGAGCTCTTCCAATAACCCCTTCAACCACATCATCTCAGCAACTCCCAAAGCCATAGCCCTATACTCAGCCTCTGCCGTTGATCTCGCGACAACTGGCTGCTTCTTGCTCTTCCACGAGACCAAGTTGCCCCTACAAACATGCAGTAGCCAGACGTGGACCTCCTGTCATCGTGACAACTAGCCCAGTCAGAGTCACAATAACCCTCGATGTTCATGTGCCCATTTTGCCTGAAGATCAGGCCCTTTCCCGGTGCACTCTTCAAGTACCTCAGAATGTGATAGACTGCGTCCAAATGGCCCTTTCGAGGGTCATGCATGTAGCGACTCACCACGCTCACAGCAAATGAGATATCCGGTCGAGTATGACCCAAGTAGATCAATCTACCTACCAGTCTTTGGTACCTCTCACGATCAACCGATTCCCCTGCCTCTTCACTTATCTTGGCCTTTACGTCGATTGGGGAAACTGCAGGCCTACAGCCCAACATGCTTGTCTCTGTGAGCAAGTCTAAGACGTACTTTCTTTGGGACAATACAATTCCCTCTGCGTCACGAGCAACCTCAATCCCAAGAAAGTACCTAAGTTGTCCTAGATCATTCACCTCAAACTCATTTCCTAATCTCACCTTCAACTGAGCAATCTCCCCCTCGTCATCTCCAGTGATAATCATGTCATCGACATATACAACCAACATAGTAATGTGACCACCATGTTGTCTAAAGAACACTGTGTGGTCGGCATTGATCTGCTTATAGCCCATGCCTATCATAGCCTTCCTGAATCTATCAAACCAAGCCCGAGGAGACTGTTTCAACCCATAGAGCGATTTATTGAGCCTGCACACCTTACCTATCGTCTGTTTTGTGCCAAATCCTGGTGGGATCTCCATGTACACCTCTTCTAACAAATCACCATGAAGGAAGGCATTCTTCACATCGAGTTGGTGTAACTGCCATCCCCCATTTGCTGCCATCGAAACCAGTGTTCTTACTGCGCTCATCCTTGCCATCGGTGCGAAGGTCTCATCATAGTCGATCCCATAGGTCTGACTATATCCCTTTGCCACCAGCCGGGCCTTGTAACGCTCAATGAGGCCTTTTGGATTTTGCTTCACTGTGAAGACCCACTTACATCCGACCGCCTTCTTGCCCGGGGGAAGTGACACAAGTTCCCAAGTTCCATTCTTGTCGAGAGCCCCGAGCTCCTCTTGCATGGCTGCTTTCCATTTCGGATCTTCCTTAGCAACCTGCCAACACTTAGGGATAGAGACATTGTCTAATGATGCAATGAATGCTCCATGTACATGTGATATATGAGAGTAAGAGACAAACTGAGCAATATCAACTGGAAAACCATATCTGTCAGGAGGAACTCCCGCATTTACGCGTTCGGTCCTCCGTACCGATAGGGGACTAGGAATAAGGAGAGGAATCATATCACCTGGATGTTCTGAGTCTGAGGTGGATGGTGCAGGTGTCTCAAGAGTCGGAGTAGGCAGGGACAAGGGACTTGGCACTAGCACAGGAGGCACTTCTCCCTTATTCTGCTTTCCTCTCCTAACATACACCTTTCGATATCTCAACTCCCCCTGAGATTGATTTCTACCTCCTTCTGACTCAATCACGACCCCCATTCCTTCAATCGGCGAGTGAACTTCAGCCGATTCCTCTCCTTCCTGCTCAACTATGACATAATTCTCGATTGGACAAGGAATGTCCACACACACCCTCCTCTCACCATCACTACTAGTTTCTCCCCCTCGTCTCATACCTTCTGTATCGGACGAGTCTCCAAAAGGAGATGTCACCTCTGAGGAGTAGTATGGTTCGAGCTCGCGAAATGTAACATCCATACTCACAAACAATCTCTTTTCTACTGGACTCCAACACATAACCTTTCCGAGTCCCTGAGTACCCAACAAAGATACATCTCACGGCCCTGGGATCAAGCTTTCCCACATTTGGTCTGTTGTCCTGCACGAAGCACACACATCCAAAAATTTTAAGAGGAAGAGTGTTTTCGTTCTTACCCTTTAATATCTCCATCGGAGACTTCCAATCCAGTATTCTCGATGGTATCCTATTAATCAGATAGGCTGCTGTCAGAACTGCTTGCCCCCATAGATACTTCGGAACGTTCATCGAGATCATCATGCTCCGAGTTACCTCAAGAAGGTGTCTATTCTTTCGTTCTGCTACTCCATTCTGCTCTGGCGTGTACGGGCACGTGGTTTGATGATGTATTCCTTGGGATGACATGTATTCTCCGAATGCTCTATTGGTATACTCTGTCCCATTGTCGGACCTCAATACCTTCACAACTGCACCGTATTGAGTCTGAACCATTTTGTGAAAATCTTTGAAGCAAGTAAGCACCTCACTTTTGTTTTTCATCAAGTAAAGCCATGTCACACGAGAAAAGCAATCAATGAAGGAAACAAAATATCTAAACCCATTTAAAGTAGTTGTAGGACACGGTCCCCATACATCTGAATGAACCAAGTCAAACACACAAGAACTCCTACCACCAGAGCTAGCATAAGAGCTTCTGGTATGCTTACCTAACTCACACGCATCACACATCAGTTTTGCCCTATTGGCCTTTCCAAACAAAAGTAGATACAACCTACTCAAAATAGAAAATGAGGGATGACCTAAACGCCTATGATGAAGCAACAATAAGTCCTCCACATCCTTCTCAACTCCTCCAGTTCTCCCTACGATAGATGAGAGAGCTGAGTCCATACTTCCTCTATCTACGTACCACAACCCACTATGCCAAGTGCCAGTCCCAAGCAGCCTGCCGGTCCCCTTCTCTTGGAAGATCACCTTAGGAATATCGAACAAAACAACACATTTCAATTGTGATATAATGGCACTTATGGATAATAGATTCACAGGAAAAGAAGGAGCATGCAAAACATTAGACAATGTCAAAGTGTTGGTACATTTTACAATACCCTTACCAACTACAGGCTGAGTCGTACCATCGGCAGTCTGTATGCTCTCTGGGACTGCTAGGCGAGTATAAGAAGAAAACTCCCCAACAGCCCCAGTCACATGGCGAGACGCACCAGAATCAACTATCCAATCTGGTGATTTCGTGAGTACAGAGGCTAGAGCAAGAGTGTCACAACTACCTATGGCTGAATATGCAAGAGAAGCAGAGTTACCCCTAGCCAAAGATGAGGTAGATGTATCATCTCTCACACTCTTCTCATCACCTGTGAGTTTCTACCTGTTTTTGAGGGCTTGAGAGTAGGCTTCAACGTGTGCCTGATCTTCCTCTGTAAGTTCTCCACCAGCTTCTTCTGCAACCATCAGATGTGCCCGGTTGCCTTCTCTTCCACTTCTGCCACCTCTCCTCCCTCCACGGCCACGACCACGATTTCCAAACTGCCCCCTCCCACCTGCATCTCTGTGCCTTGGTGGCTTAGGGCAATTATGCATCAGGTGACCTACCTCACCACAGTTGTAGCACTGTCGGGTCTCGCCCCTGTACCCTGTGTTACCTGAATTGGAGGCTATTAGTGCTGACCTCGGCCCTGGAGGTCCTGTGCTCCCAGCCTGTAGCCCGATCCGGCTCTCCTCCTGTATCATGGCTGAGACTGCTTCCTCAAGAGATGGAATTTTTGTCTGACTCAATAGCATGGCAACTCTCTGCTCAAATGCTGGTGCCAGACCTTCGAGAAATCCCATAACCTTCTCCTCCATGTCAATCTCCTGGCATACTGGGTCAGTGCAGCATCGTCGTCGGACTCTGAAATGGGTCAAATCTAACCACAAGCGATCCAAAGCTATGGCATATTCTTGCACAGTCTTCTCCCCTTGTACCATAGCAGTGATCTCCCTCTTGATCTGATACACTCGCAGGTTGTTTCCCACACCATCATAGGTCCTCTTCAGCTTCTCCCAGACATCTTGTACCTTCGCTACTCCATCCACTGTGGACGCAATAGACGGAATCAGTGAGCTCAAAAGCCAGATATACACCTGCATGTGGGTAGACTTCCACTCAGCTCTGCCCGGTGCATTCTGGTTTGGCTCCTCAGTTTTGCCGGTCAGATACCCCTCCAGATCCTTTCCTTCTAGAATGTACCTTACTCGTTGTGACCAATCCAAGTACGTTGCTGGCCCTTCGAGTCTCACATCAATGGGTGGTAGCTCAACTTTCTGTACCTTTGGCTTGCTCTCAGCAGGGGCTTGGCTCGCGGCCAGCGCTCGTACTATCACGGCGAGCTCATCTGGGGTCAGCTTCGAGCAAGCTTTCGCGAACACATTCTCTGTTTCCTCCTCCGACATGGATTCGACTCCGATCTACGCCGCACGTATCAATCTTTGCCCGAATCCTTCTTACTACAACGTTAGACCTGATCTTGCATCCACACAGCAGATCTAGATCATCTTTGCTCTTGATTTAATCAATCATCAAGAAGGATCTATATCCTAAAGCCTCTAGAACCTTGGTTTCTTTTCAGCTACGAAAAAATGCACAGAAACTCTAGGTACGGCAGAAATTCGTACCTGACAGAGAAACTAAGCAGATCTAACCTCACAGCAGCGGATCTGACCGGATCAGACCTCAACAGTGGCGTGTCTGACAGGTCTGTCCTTGGCAGTGAGCAGCGACAACCTGATGCAGCTGACGACGCGACCTGCTGGCGGCCCGACCTGCTGGCGGCTGCACACAACCTCGCGACCTGGTGCAGGCTGCTGGCGGCGTGACTAGTCGAGACGGCCTGCTGACAGCTTCACTCGCGACCTGCTGGCTGCTGGCGGCGGCCTACACAGTCTGGCGACGGCGGCTCACCAGATCAGCGACGGTCTACCCGATCTGGTGGCAGCGCACCAGAGCCAGCGAGGCTCTAGTCTCTCCTGGCCAGGCGACCAGCGACAGAGACGATAGGGATTTTTTCCGATTTTTTTTTTTTTTTTTTTTTTGGCAGCAAAGGCTGCTGTGGTGTGGCTAACCCTAACCCTAGATCAGTTCAGCTCTGATACCAAATTGATTTTGAAACTGAACTCTCTTGTGATTTTCATTGAGCACATGTGCCTATATAGGCAATATTACATCTTACATATGTATCTCTAATCTTTTCTAAATTCTACTTCTTACCAAAAAGTCCCTACAAAGTCTATAATTGTGTAAACCTTCAATACTATTCAACAAATTAAAATTCTCGTCAATTTGAGTGGTCTTTTGTTGCAAATTCGAAAAACTGGGTACTCAAGTGATGTATCCCCACCAAATTTGAAAAATGAAATGGTGCAAATGAGAAATATTAATATTGGAGTGCATTTAGGTTTGAAGATTATTATTATCTGATTGGCACGTGAAATCAGTTAATAATTAATGCAGGCACAAAATCTTATGCTGTTCTTTCTGTACTCTGGCAGGTAGGGCCCTAGAGGAGCTTAGGGGTTTATTGTACCATGAAATGCATACGTCAGAAGGAGCAAAAAGACAGCAACAGAGATTATGTGGGCCTGTTGTGGCCATGTCATTTAATTTCGCTGTTGCTGTCAGCATAATCATGGCCAATAAACTGGTATGTCTTTTTGGTTTAATTTAGTGAAGGGTTATTTGTATTTGAAAGTGCCCTTATATTTTCCATGTCGTAACATATACTTGTGTATTTTGCCAATTTTGCATACTAAACTAGCCCGTTTATGATGCACCAGGGCATTGGTACCTTGTCCGGTATGTTTTTTTTTTTTTGCTGCCTCGATTGATCCTTGGCCGAGGCTCAAAGTCTTGATTGCTTAATTGGATAATTCAGTCAAACTTTAGTCTTAATTGTGACTTATTACTCTGTTAGAATATGTTGGGCTAAATTGGAAAATGTAATTTGACAATAGATGGTACCATTTCTTGAACAGGTCATGGGGAAGGTTGGGTTTAACTACCCAGTTGCTCTTTCACTGATCCATTATGCGGTTGCATGGTTTTTAATGGCCGTACTTAGGGCTTTTTCATTATTGCCAATGGCGCCGCCTTCGAAAAGTACCCCTTTCTCCTCCCTCTTCGTATTGGGTGCAGTCATGTCTCTCTCCACTGGCCTCGCCAATGTTAGCTTACAACATAATAGGTTTAATTTAATTTTAAATCATATTATAATCCCCTACATTATCATGAATTGTATTAAACTCCTGCATTTCCTCTGCAAATGGTATACAATACAGGCTTATCTTCGCAATTTGTTAAACATATCCAAGCTTCTTTTGCAAATTATTTAATTATGCATACTTGTTGAGAATAGAGGTAAAATTGGACAGGGGCATATATTGTACATGCTTCCATCAGTAGAGCAACTACCCTAGTTTCCTAAAATGTTCGACTTTATTAAGTATGGAATTGTTCTATTAATCCTGAACCGACAAGCCAAAAAAACTTAGTGAGTTTGGTCAAAACCAAAACAATGTTAGCATTATTTGATCAGTATGCACTTCTTAACTGATGCTAGATCCTAGATAAGTTATTTATTCGAGGTCCATATTTAGTGTGTAGGGTTTATATAGGATATTTTTCTTCGGTAAGCTTATATGGAGAATTCTTGCTTTTACCACATTGTAAGAAATATTTTGAGTTTTTGTGTACAATAACATAACTTCCTAATAAGTTGTTGGTTTGGTTTTGCAGCATAGGATTTTATCAGATGGCAAAAATTGCAGTTACACCTACAATTGTTCTGGCTGAGTTCATAATATTTAACAAGAGAGTATCATTGAAAAAGGTAATGAATTTTCAATACAACTGTAACCTGTTGAGAAAGATGAATATTTTGAATTAGCACGGAAATTGCCTACTATATTCCATTAACCAAGAAAGTGCTTGCTTGGGATTATTACAAAGCGAAGTGGGAAAAAATGAAAGGTTTAAGACCGATAAATGGTACCTGCTTGAACTAAAATAATATTCCGTACCAGCATATCTCTTAATACTGGAAAGTTGAAATACAAGGCTCGAAATTGTTAAATGTTTTCCTGGTACTACCACCTCCACTTTATTTTGAGCAGAAAGCCCAATCATCCGACCAAATGTGCCCATGAGAAAAAGATGATATTATGATGCAGGTTATAACATTGGGTATAGTCTCTGCTGGTGTGGCAGTTGCGACTGTGACAGACTTAGAGTTCAATTTGTTCGGTGCATGTGTTGCGTTGGCATGGGTTATCCCAAGTGCCGTAAATAAAATCCTTTGGTCAAACATGCAACAAACTGCTAATTGGACTGCCCTTGCGTAAGCTATTTTTTCATTCTTTTCTATTTTTGTTCAGCAATCCTTTTGTCACCAATATCACTACCAGTAAAGAGAATTTGATGGTTCAGCTCTTAAAATTCAGTTGGGTCTCTGGCAAAAGAGTTACATATAATTACTTGGGTTTTGGTCTGAACTTAGAACCAGGTTTAACAGCCTATTACCCAAAAGCTTGACTTCGTATTTACGAATAATACCTTTCTGTCAAAAAAAAAGAAATCCAAATTATGAAAGGAAAAACATGCATGCAATTTCAGAATGAAAAAAAGGTTTATGTTTCTGAATTCTGCTTCCTTGATTAGTTTTCCTAATTTCTGTAACAGATTAATGTGGAAAACAACACCTGTTACGGTATTTTTTTTCATGGCTTTGATGCCTCTTCTAGACCCACCTGGTGTTCTATCATTCAGGTGGAACCTGAACAGCACCTCTGCTGTTTCTATCTCGGCCATTTTTGGATTTTTGCTGCAGTGGTCTGGGGCTCTTGCACTTGGGTAATCTACTTCACACTTTTATAGTTTACTATTAAGTACCAAAGTTACTTGAAGTGTTCCTTAGAAAGTTGCAACAAAGAATGCAAGTTTATTCCTTGTCCCTGCTAGGTAGCAATTTGTTGTGATAAGGTCAAACTAAAAAAAGACACTATGCTCTTTCTAGCATAATTCGTTCCATTTTCATTGACCTTGTCAGCTAAAGCAGAATAGGTTTATTTTCACAAGTGATCGCAGATTCGAGACAAAGTACGTGACTAAGCAAATAGCTTTAATTCTAGAGATGGTAAATTACAATAATAAAAGAAGCAAACAAACTGTGTAAAATAAATGAGAAGTTGGCCTCACCTATTCTCATTTCACCTTCATCATGGCTGGGCTGACGTTATTCTTGTGTTTGACATTATAACAATTATTGGGACTTTTTTTGCTGTTTGTAAGCATGAAATACTTATTTCTTTTAACGTGAATTCAGTGCAACTTCTGCTACTTCTCATGTGGTGCTTGGTCAATTCAAAACCATAGTAATCATGCTCGGTGGATATATTTTGTTCAATTCTGACCCGGGACCTGTTAGCCTTTGTGGAGCCTTTGTTGCTCTATGTGGCATGTCTTGGTACACATATCTCAACTTAAATAGCCCCCCGGAGTCAGGGGCACAGACAAGCAAGCCTCCAAAACCCAAGTCTGCTGAGGATGGTGAAAATGGTGCTGATATGAAGGCAGCTGATTCTGTTTAATCTCTCTCTCTCTCTCTCTTTCTTTTTTCTTAGTTAAATCAGTGATTGTTGATCAGTAGATTTTTATGTTCAATTTGTCTGCAACTTTCTTATTTTTGTTATTTTAGGCAATTTTGGTTAGTAGATGTTATTTTGTTGACTGCTCTCACTTGTATAGATAACATTGTGTCTTAGGGATTTTTTTAAAGGGAATGAAATAATATCTTTCCTTACAATAATGTTTAGTATAATTTTTAGTGCTGAATGTGTTGGGAGCGAATTAGATTAACAGCTTATCTGTAGCCCAATGCAGAGTGCTTGGTTTGGTTGAAAATTTGAAATTCATTACAAACATTGAGTGTCTTAGGGATTACTAAGTCTAGGCGCAATGCGCAGGCAGGAAATTGTTAGAAAAAGATTACAATTTTTTTATAAACATTACAAAGAAATGAGAAATTTAGAACCTAGTTCATGCTTTAAAATTGGAGCTTAATGCTTTTTTTCTTCTCCAAATTTTGTGATGCCATCTATTGGCAGAAGGTAGATTTTCAAGTAATCTCACATCTGAAGAAAATGATTGTTTTCGCAAAACATCGTTTTCTCGAGATGTTTTAAAATGTGGTTTTGGTAACGCATATAAAAGCTCTCTGCATAGCTCATATGCAGTACATATGTAGATATATGTAGATTTTCATGCGGAGTTACATATGCACTTCAAGTAAATAGTTATATAATAAATAATGCTATATATTATACGAGAATATTTATAAAAATATATAGCATATATGGACACGTTTGTGTCCGATTTTTTTATTATTAGAAATTAAATAAATTATTTTTGAACAAAAAGAATATTTGGGAAGCCCAAAAAAAGAAAAGGCCGATGTTGTGAATACCGACAAAAGAAGGCTAAATGGACGGTATTGCGAATACCATCCATTTGTTTTTTAGACATAAGTTGAATCTGATTTGCGAACGGAGAAATGAGCGATCCAAAAATTGAATCTGACGCAAACTCGTGATAAAAATTACTAATTAAGACATAAGTTGAAGATGAAGCCAAATTTGAGATGCATATTCTTTCGACCGCGAATCAGACTTAATGTGGTGGAAGTAGACTTATATATCTACAACTTTATGGCTTACGACGTTAAAAAAATAATTACAGTCCCGACGAGCTTAGCCGAAATTGCTACAAAAATAGAAAAAAATGCTAATCATACATAATACTTTTTTGTAAGAACTTCGGCTACGCTCGTCGGGACTGTAATTAGTATTTTTTTATCGTCGCAAGCCATCGAGCTGTGATATCCGAGTCTAGTTCCATCGCGTCGAGTCTAATTTGCGGTCGGAGGAATGCGTATCTCAAATTTTGCTCCATCTTCAACTTATGTCTTAATTAGTAATTTTTATCACGATTCAGATTCAATTTTGAATCGCTCATTTCTCCAATCGCAAATTAGACTCGACGCGATGGAAGTAGACTCAGATATCTAGAGCCTATGTTGATTGGCTTCTAACTTAAGTGGGAGATTGTTAGTTTGTAATAATCTAGAAGTCAATAATACAATAAATTATCATAAAGTTTTGTTCATGAATTGAGTGATTAATAAACTGTCATTTTGTTACCTTGAGAAAAATATATTTATATTTATCGAAATATATTTTTCTCTCTATCTCGGTTAAGGTTGTTTACGGAATACGAAATAGTATTTTTGCGAAAGAAGCAGTATTTCATATTTGAATAATTGCGAGTCGTGAATATATTTATTTAGAGACGTCTGATACTCCGAAGAGAGGAACTTCTCAGGTTCGGTCTTCCGAGTCTGCTGCAATACAATTCGAATTTTGATCAAGGTATAAATGTTATATTAATCTATTTAATTTGTAAGTAGATTAAAATTTTAGAAATCAATTATGGAGTAGATCTGTAAAAAGATTAAATCGAGTTTTGATGTCAAAGATAAACGGAAGGTGGACACCCTCGGTTGTTTATCTGACATACCTCGTTTAATCCTTGGCTTAAGTTAGAAGTAAATTTTTTATTTTACGGTCTTTCCGCAGCTTAAGCTAATTAACGAATTTGAACCATTCGTGACCCAACAAATTCGCAGGGAGAACTTGGTTTTATTTATAAATTTTAGTAAATTCAATTCAAGTCTTGAAAAGTAAAATAAAAGTTTGGTTTTGATTAAAGTAAATGATGATGTTTGATTTTTGGTTGTTTAGGAAATTTAGTCTTAAGTTAAACACAATTACACAAATTTAGAGATAACAAAGTGAGAGACTTAGGATTCCTAGAGTTTACTATCCACTTGTTGACATCTACTTGGTTGATTAATGTTTGTTTTGTGTTATGAAGGCATAATTAATAAGTTTTGGTATTAAGAGATATTTCTATATTAACACATTATCTAAACTAGAATAATTTTCACCTCTCGGTATTTGGTCATCCTAGTCTAAATTCATTAAGATCTAATTGTAATAAACTTAAGTAATTATAATTCACCTCTCGGTACTTGATACAATTCCTCAATTCAATTAGATTAGACCTATAGACAACAATCGTCACGTTTCGGTACTTAGATTATTATCTACCTTGCTACTTGTGGTCGAGATTTAGCATTCTATTTCTCAATTTCAATAATTAAATGCTAAAGTATGCAATTTGATCAAGATCACAAACAATTAAATCAAGTACAAGCCATATGACAAAATAATGAAATAAGATATATAAACCAATAAAACATACAATAAGTTTCAAGTTCCTCCTAGAAAATCTAAATAGAACTACCTCAACATGACTAGATACATGCAACAAATAAATCTAAAAGAAAGTAAAAATAAAGAAAGAAGGAATAAACCAAGAGAAGAGATGATGAAGTTCAAGTTTCTTCTTCTTCTTCTTCTTTTCTTCCATCTCTCTCTGGAATCTCTCTTTCTCTCTTTAAGATGTGAATAATGGAAGAACTAAACTCTAAAAATCCAGTCTTTGTTCTGTTCTGGACTCCACTATTTATACTAAAGCCTATAATATCGAAATAACTACTCAAAACCTTTCAAAAATAAGAAATAACCTGTTCTGCCATCTCTGGTTACAACCGTAATCAGTGTCATTATGATCGTAGTGGCTTGAAAATCTCAGAATTTTTTTAAGTCTGGAGAAAACAGCTCTCTTCAGTGTCATTATGGACGGAGGCGGGTTAAGGACGAGTTGAGAAGGAGCGAGTTACTACAGACGAAATTTCGAAAAGTGAGTCAAACCTATATGAAACTCGCACTTGGCAAGAGTACGAACGAGCACATATTGAGTCATCGAGCGAGTTCGAGCAAACAAAAGCGAATCGAATTGACCCGTACGCATTTTGTCAAAACACTGGTTATATGTTAACTATATTACTCTCTCTTCGTCTCCATCAAAATATTATGGCATTTAAGTGGAGCGAGGAAAAATGTTGATCTCAATTGTGTACATATTTACTTAGCCTCAAGTAGTTGAATAGGCCCGGATCCTCAAAACAACAATAACAAGATATAATATAATAGGCCCAATAAGGCTTGACAAGACTTGAATAAACCTAATTCATGTTATAACAAAAGAGCTCGAATTTTGGGGTTTAGCTAGGGTTTTCTCTCCCGCGCCAGCCTCTTCTCTTTCTCGCTCTTTCTTCTCCATTTCTTGCCATGGCGAAGAATAAGGGAAAGGGTAACAAAATCAAAGCTCCCAGCCTTAAGACTAGCAAGAAAGCGAAGAACAATCCAAAGGAGGATATCCTCGCCTCAGACTCCGATCAGGAACCTTCATGGGAAAAAGAAGAAGATGTATCCGATATAGATGAGTCGGGAGACGATGCCTCATCCGACGATGAACCTATCACCGACGATTTCCTCG